>JAPMOB010217365.1:5498-26373 GCA_029875015.1 Lepomis gibbosus | reverse complement strand
CCCCTGTGGTGTCCACTCACATTAGTCTCACACACACAACACAAAGCCATGCACACATACCCTTCTGACTGCAGAGAACACAGTAGAGACCACAGTAGGATGGAAGGAAAGAGAGAGAAAGAGGAAAGGAGGGGTTCACAGAGGGATGCACTCGTCCTTGAGCACTGATGACCTCTTCTTCTTTTGACCCTCTTACGAGTGTGACACTATAGTGTTACTGTACACTGCAAGTGTCTAATGTTTCATCCAAAAACAGACTTGTAATAAATTGGAATATTGTTTGGGGTATTTGAACTGCAGGTGTTCTTGATCCATCATTCCAGACATCAAAAAATGTTAAAGTGAACACAACACGGGAGGAACAGAAAATTCAAGCACTCTTCATGTACTTCTTAAGTATTCACTCTACTGTTTTTCCCAGCTCAGATCCTAGAATATAAACATGTTTGACTGCTATTTAATCAAAAACTCTCTCTCTCTCTTTTATCCCTTTCTCTCCACCCCTGCCTCCTCATGTTCTGTGCATCATTTTACCCCTCCTCATTATGCTGAAAACACACAACACACGCGCATCTCTTCCACACACCTGACTTTACCCCTTACACACACACGCATGCACAAAATCCACATAACACTTTCCAGAGTCCCGGTCTAGATGTTGATGAGAACGGTACGTTGGACCTGAGTATGAGCAAGCGTCTGTGCAGCGGCGGCGGCGGAGGGGATTCGGTGCTCACCCCTCTAGAGCCCATGTCCCCCCAGAGGCAAGCCGCCCTGCTGGGCTCTCGCTGCTACGGTATGGGGGACGCTGCTGACTGCTGGGACCTGCCTGTAGACTACACCAAGATCAAACACATAGACGAGGACGAGAAAGAGGTAAAGGGGAAAACAACAAGGACAATGTTGGACATTCACTTGACCACTAATGTCTGGTTGTGGCCAGATAAAATATAAATATTTATTTTCCAGGAAGGCAGATAGATCACTGCCTGAACTTAACTGCTCAGTATTTTTAAAGTAGAGAAGAAGCTGCCTGTAAAGGTTGATCTTAAAAGATCAACACAAATGTGCTATATGAACATCATTCTTATTCATACAAATATTTTATTTTTGGTCAGTTCACTGAATAAGGCTTCTCTCTCCCCTTTGCCTCAGAATGTTCGCATATTTAAAATGTTCATGACGATACCAGGATTGAAATAGAAGCGGTGACGTGTGATGAAGAGAAGAATAATAGAGAGAGATTACAAAGAAATGACAGCTGGGTTGTGATGATGATTATTATAAATCAGTAGTATATGATAGTTTGTGGATTTGGAAGCTGCCAGACAGTACAGTTGGCATGCGTCACTTATACAGTCTGCTCAGTGTGTCTCAGCCCAAATTATTTTCCTCCAAGCCATTGATATTGATACAACACGGTGTCTCCAAGTCAAACATTTGCATTGCCGTCTGATTGTCTTCTAGGTTTCTTACCTCCCTGTCTGACTCACTGACTCACTGCTATATTTTAAATCATTAGAAAGTCAGGGATTTTTGAGGGAAACCTAATGAATCTGCATGTTAATTGATGTCAGCATTGCCATGCACAGAGGTATCTGCTCTGTTTGTATCATGCCCCAGTATGCTGGCTTTCTGTTTTTACATTTCGCTCTTCTCTAAAATGAATTATGCAAAGTAGCACCTTGGGAGGGAATCGGAATAGCTCATCTCATCAAAGAACTGCTGGAAATCAATGCACCACTGCTGGGTGCGCCTGTCTGTGTGTACAGGCGCATACATGCACAGTGCATGCGCCTCTGTTGGTGTGAGAGAAATGTGAATATTCATATGAGTGTGCGTCTCCACCCGTGTCTCTTTGGGAGTGTCTCCGCGTGTATATGCGAGTTCCATCCCTAGCCTACTTTCTGCTCTGCATCTCTGTACGTATGCATGTGTAGTTCTCCTTCCTGCCTGCCTCTCAGCCTGCGTTGCCTTTAATTGGAGAAGCTCACTGGCTGACCCAGCATCACACACTCCGAGACAGCTTGAGCGCTGGATAATTTGGGCTGTATCTGGACCTGTCTCTTTATGGGCATTACTGTACATACACTGCGAGCATGGAAGAAAGGAAAGAGGATTTGCATCAACAGCCGTCGTGCCCTGGCTGCATGCACTGCAGACAAAGCACAGCCCTACATAATAACACAGCCAGCAACGGTCTGACACTACACCGCAGTGCCATCTAGTGACTGCTGGTGCATTACAAGACTAGAATCAGCCAACTCCCTGAGCGTTCTGCATTCACACGCACGCCAGAATGCTATGTGAACATCTAAATACCCACAAGTTAGCCCATCAACACACACACACTGTTCATTGGACACTGAGTCATTAGTTCCATTAGTTCCAAGGGATTCTATTTTCCAGCTCTATTAGAACAACAGGTGAGGCTCAATTGTCACACAGGCTGAACCATCAGCATTTAACAAGCATTTGACAAGACTCTATGGTATGACAGGTGTGCATTTGATGTGTGTGCGTTTGTGTGTGTGAGTGTGTGAGAGCTAAGAAAGCGAAGGGGAAAAACGGCTTTCTAAAAGAGTTTCCATCTTGTACCAGTTCATTAAAAGGACTCTTTCAAATTATTGACTGCATGTGTCATGTATCATGTGCATACAAGCATGAATGATGGAGTGAAAAATAAAATTTAAAACAATCCCTCTTCATCTCTCTCTTCCCCTTTCCCTTGCTATCTTCCCCCTCCTCTTCCTCTCTTCTTCCTCCCCTCCCACCCGATGTCAGCAGGATGACCTGGATCCGTTCCATGACCTACTGGAGGACCGCTCCTACACCACAGATGTTAACATGCCCAGCCCCAAGCCCAAGTACGTCCAGTGCAAAGAGAGTAAGAAGGACCTGATAACGTAAGAGCCCTCCTACTTTTTTCCCAACGTCCCAGTGTTCCTCCCGTCCACCTGACCCCACTTGCTTCCCCCCACTCATGCTTTGCTTTCCCCTCTCATCTTCTTCCTTTCTTTTGTTTTCATCCTTCCTTTTGCTAACCACTGTTCTCACTTCTCTCTCCTTCCCCCATCCTGTGCTGCTGGCTTGCTATAGGACCTTTTTTTTTTACCAGCTTTATCCATTTGTCCGCACTGATCTTAGAGCTGGTAGCTTCTACTGATGCCTTGATTGTAGTTTCCCTCTTTTGGTGCTTTATCTTTATAAGACACGACACTAGTCTCATGCCAGATCAAGCGTAGGTGATCTCAGGAACCACGAGATTAATCACAGACAGTGAAGCTAAACTGGAAACAATGAAAACCCACAATGAAAAAAAAAATCAGAAACAACTTCATTCTATGATTTTCACATTTTCTTCTCCTTCCCTTTGGGCTTATAAATCTGTATTTTTCTGGTGGCAGATGTCCCACACCGGGGTGTGATGGAAGTGGTCACTTGACGAGCAATTTCGCCTCACATCGAAGGTGTGACTTCCTTTTCTCCTGGTGGATTCTAAGTCTATTTCTCTTTATTGTTTTCAGCTTACCTCGACTATGCTGTCAAACACTTGTAGGCAGAATGTCTCTCTCTCTCTGTCTCTCTCTTATTTGTTAGCCCTTTGACTATTGGCGACTTCCTGAAAACAAGGGTATCATGAAATACGGAAAGATTAAATTAATTGGATACGTGCTAATTTTTAAGCTAAACCCTGGGATAAAATTATTTCTCAATGGGCCATGCGTAAAGCCTTCTAAGCTGATGTTATTCAGTCCTCCAGGCCCTTCCCACAGTGCAGTGCAGACTAAGCATTTACCATTCAGAGCAAGAAGACTTTAGCAGAATTGCTGAGTGTTGCAGTGAGAGGTAAGTCTGCAAGAACTGAATGATATCAGTATAGAGGCTGACATGGAAAACAACCCCAATGTTAATTTACTATTTTTTCTTCTCTCAGTCCTGTTTGAACACAGTGCAGAACACACCACGCATGAAAATGAGGCTCTTTGTTGTTACATATGAATGCAAATACTCAGAGGGTTAACTTTTTTGAATCAACTCCCTGCACTTGCATCATGGCTTTTTTTGCATTTCCTGGTTGATATTGTATCAGTGCATGTGTTTGTATAAATCTGTGTGTAGATGTGGGTGTGGTCTGAGAGATGGCTTGTGTTTCAGTGGCTGGGGTGACCTGTCATTTTGGTGTAACTAATGTCCCACTGGTGTATTTTTCAGTCTCTCAGGTTGTCCTTTAGCTGATAAAAGCATTCGAAGTATGCTGGCCAACAACGCGCAAGAGCTCAAGTAAGGCGTGAAATGACTTACTGAAATATGTATTGTTTGTGTGTTTTGTTGATTCTGCCTAGGGTAAGGTCAGGCTTATTAAGTGCTAGTGCACATAACCGCAGAAATTGTTAATGTAAATCACTTGATGGATAGAAACCATAATATGCTCAAATATGAAGTCATCTGATTTAAATCGATTGCTTTTTAAGGAGAACAATTTCAAGTCTGCTTATATACTATATCTTTTAGTTTAATATTGTGAAATTCCTTAAAAAGACCTGCACCTAAGATGCATTGATCCTACTTACAAGTATTGTGTGTAGGCAAAGCCTGATGTAGCTCATTCCTTTGTGCCGGCTCCATTGTTGTCTAAAATCTATTAAAAACGCAAATTGTTGCACTGGGTGAAATGCTCCTTCATTACCCATTTACCCACACACTTTAGTTTTATTTTTTCTCAATCCCAGATACATCAT
This sequence comes from Lepomis gibbosus, assembly GCA_029875015.1. Taxonomy (NCBI): domain Eukaryota; kingdom Metazoa; phylum Chordata; class Actinopteri; order Centrarchiformes; family Centrarchidae; genus Lepomis; species Lepomis gibbosus. Next base: position 21,631 of record JAPMOB010217365.1, on the reverse strand, counting down.
CCTGCATCCTCCCAAACAATCTCTTGTGCACCAAAGATAGATTAATCCACCACTTAAAATAGTCCCCAGCAAATGCACTATTTACTTTAGTTCAAGTAGTATTTGCTAGAAATGACTGTGCACAGCTGCTTTAGGAAATTATTTATTCTTTAGAAATGAAACTTCATATACGTCTTCAGTAAGAACCATAGACTGTATAACAAAAGTGGACGTAACCACCGTGACGTCACCCATTGGTTTGTGGACTACCATTTTGAAGCTTTGAGTTTGCCAACCAGAAGTGACCATGTTTGGACAAAAGGGTGGAGCTGGCTTGGTTAGTAAGGTGCATCCGTAATTCACGTTAGCTGTGATATCAATTGGGAAGATGATTTTGGCTAGCGAAAAACAGTCTTAAAACAAAATGTACTTACCGGAAAAAAATGAACGGCAGAGTGTATTTTAGTACAACCGAACGCTGAACAAGACATTTTTTTGTTACAATTAACTTTCATGAATAAAAAACACCACCAACACCAAAAACAAAAGTTCACGGTTAGCTTAAATTGACAGTGCGGCATGATTCACGTCTATCTTCATTGACAGGTCACTGTGGCTACCTTTTGACACCACAAAACTGTCACAAGGTAGCCACGCCCTAAAGCATACCCTGCTTTATTGGCTATTTTCCTCAAAATGGGACCATTACTTACAAAATAACCATCATGCTGTATTGAAGAAGACCTGAAACTAGCGATTGAGACCATAAACTTATTAGGAGAGTGTTTACTTAGGTAATAAATCAAGTAGGAAGTAGGGTCGTTTTCTAATAAACTACATACAATTTGAGTTTTTTTGCAACAAATGGAGTCACCCCCTGCTGGTCATTAGAAAGTATGCTTTTTTTTCCATTTTATTGAAAACCCTGATTAAAGTCCAACAACATATAACAGTCCATAGTTTTGCCTATGGACTTTTTTTTTATGTTGTGCTTATTTGTCCAAAGAATTAAGTCTTTAAACGATCTTTAAACAGATAAATACAAAAATAAATATAAATCAAGGTTGGGCTACACCATATTTGGACCATGTATGGTCACGTTAAAATTAAAAAATTAAAAAATTAAACCATGAAATATAAAATGTTTCATTTTATGGTATTATTCTATACCTACTTGAGTCGTTCATTCACAACAAACTAGTCCTAGTTTGTCCTAGCCCACCGTGCCTGACACAGGACCAGTCAGGAGGGGGTATTAGTGTATTTTGCACTTATAACCGTAGTGAAGCGAATGTTTGCTTTTGTGTTGTCATATTAGTAGAAAATGAGCGTAACAACAGTATACAAGGGATATATTATCCTCAAGGGACTGCACTTTTGCTGTAGGCCCTGAACCCTTTTTGTGTTTTCTGCCCCAGGTGCCCGACACCAGGGTGCGATGGTTCGGGACATATCACTGGCAACTACGCCTCACATAGAAGGTACATCCCACATTTTGCATGCATACAGGAATAATTTCCACCCTTTTCTCAATGTCTCACTTTTCTGTCCACATCCTACAGTTCTTACCTTCTTACTGTGCCTCACACACAGACGTACTGCTTGCTTCAACTTGGCAACACTGTCATTTATCTCCAGTCTCTCAGGGTGTCCGAGGGCCAGGAAAAGTGGGATAAAGATCATCCACAGTAAAGAGAACAAGGAGGACCAGGAGCCTATCAGGTACAGCACAGACACTGATCATCAGTCTTTTCTCTCCTTTTAAAACTCTGATACTTCTCTACCAACACTTCTCACTGTTCACTGCTTACTTTACATTTCCCATGTGAAATACAGAACATGACACATGACTTTAATTTTCCGGTTTCTAAATGATGCAAGTAAGCCACATGAATGGAAACAAAGGAGCAATGTGCTGTTTTATAATCAGTACATTGCTCTTTGACGTGCACTGATGCAAGCAGGAATAAATCAGTATTAGCTCAGACAAGACAAATGTGGTATGAGCACAAAGTTTCAACCCATATCTGAGGGAGCTGGAAAAACTTCTGAAGAGGTTGTAGCTGTTTAGAGAGGGGAGATTCCGCAGTCTCTGGTGAACTTCAGCATACACAGGTAAGTAAAAGACAGAGAAGCAAGCAGAAAGGGAGAAACAGAGGCACAGAGAGATTGATTGGACTCTACCTAAATCCCACAATGGGCTTCTCTGGCCTCAGCCCTGCAGCTGCATTGATTTCTCTGGTGGTGCAGAGCACAAATAACACACTTTGGCCATTCTTGATCTTGTCATTCTGTTGAATTCTGAGGACAGTTTGCCACTATTGCCCAACAGAGCATACTTAAAGGGGTACCTACCCATTTAAGTATGCCTTTCATTCCTTCTCTTGAGCTTTTATGTCCAGAGGGAAGGTTGCAGCACACTCCCTCAGTAGTCTATGTGCGGAGTTGAGGGTAAAGATCATGACCATCGCATGATCACTTGTTATCAGGAGACTCTTCTCGTTTCTGTCATTGGGTGTTCACTCTTAGAAGTTGAAGGCCTAGCTAGAAGGCCTGATCTAACCCTTAACTGATTAGTGGAGGAGCACAGGGAGGAGACAAAGGCAACGTAGCCCCCCCCACCCCCCATGTTCATACTTTAATTCGATCTTCCCATAGAGATTTATTAAATAATAGATAATAAAAAGGAGATCAGATGGCTTGCATGTGTGCCATGATAAAACTCTTTTTAGTTCAGAATGTTACATTTTCTGTTCATTGTTAATTTAAACACACTTTATGATCCGTTCCTCTAGAGTTAAGATATTAATATATTTCACTTCGACTTAAAACCAAATTCCCTAATGTGTAAATAAAGAGCTTAGCAGTTAGTAGCTCTTGTTATTTAAGACAAGATAGAATGTGGCTAGAATGTTTAGTAAGATTTTTTTTCCATATATTTGGCAAATGGTAATTTCATTTCTAATGTGCTGATTGGTTGCACATATTGTGTTTTTTAAAGTTCTATAAGATTTAATTTAATATAACTATTATATTATTGGACACAACTATGGGACACACCTGGGGCATATATATATATAGTCAATATATATATATATATATGTATATATATATATATATATAAAATGTCAGAAAAAAAATTGAAAAATGCTCTAAATAATTTTCCCACAGTTCAAGGTGACAAATGTCTGTCCTTGAGGTCTAATTTGTCTGTAATGCTTTTTTTCACAGTATTATTCTGTTAATATTTTTTCTGTTATAATATTTTAAAGATATTGGCGGGAGGGTTTTGCAGTTTTTTTTCCTAAGTCAAGGGGAGGGTCCAAAGAAAATATGAATACCATCGGGGAGGGTCTTGCTGTTGTAAACCATGAAACAGTGCCTAACCACTGTGGCGTGAAACACAACGCTGAACCCACTTGGCACTCTCTTCAGGACATTATGCATTCCTGGATGGCAGTCACTTTGGCCCCTCTGAACTGTTCCACATGCAGCACACATGTAGCTCTCCTCACAGATTGGTGCATGTTCCCCTCAGCAGCAGAGCTCTGGATCTGTCTGCTGCCAGGTCGCAGCAGTTTGGCTCTCAGGTCATTGATGGGGTGTCGTGAGCCGATATCTGGTTCAGGCAGCTGAAACATTTATGGCCAAAGTTCCCCCTGAGAGGATAAGGGAAGATGCAGTCATGGGAGAAGATAACAAAGACATTTCTAGAGCCGTATTTCTTATATCATCATAAGTCATCACCCAGAATAACCCACAGACCTGCTGAGAATAAAATGTCACAGGCATGCTTTCATTCATTTAAATCAAATGCTGAGATTTAATCTACCCTTCAGCCTAAAGAAAGTTCAAGCATTCGGTCTAAATAGTAAAAGTGATAGACAAAGAAGTTAAAAAGAAATCTGAGGTTGAGAATCAACGAATTTACCATGTTGACATAGTCAAACAAATGGTAAACTAGAATTAAGTGAAATAAATTGTGTGCTCCTAAATAAAGGGAAGATCTCTGGACTTAAATAACACTGTCACACTTTGTACAGAGAAGCTTTTCATTATGGTACAATCCTATCAGTACTGGAAAACAACTGTTTATTGAAAACAATCTAATGGCACACATACTATTGGAGATCTCTACAAACACTGTATGGTTTTGTCAAATTAAGATCTAATAAACAGCTTCATCTAAAGAACAAGAAACCCGTGTAACATCTGTGTTCAGTGCTTCCACATTCAACAACAATTTCATAAGTAAGGATTCCGTGAAACTGTCGTGGCAGCAACATTTGGAATTTGAACATGTTAGAATTTTGTTAGAACGTGGTAAACGTGTTTAGGAAAGAGGCTGGGTGTATGGTTTATTTAAGCAAATTCATTTGACTTCTGATCTACATTTACTATGGGAAAGATCTCACATATCACAGAGAAAGACAGTGTGGAAGACAGCGGTGCACACCCAACTCAACGGTCGAGGTAGACATTCATCCACCCTGAGTCTAGGTTTACCTGTTAAGGACTTTTTCCTTACCGTTGTTGCCAAGTGCTTGGTGGTGGGAAATGATGGGTACCCTGTAAATAATAATTCAAAGAGTACGGTCTAGACCTGGTCTATATGAAAAGTGCAATGAGAGAGGCGCTGTATAAATAAAACTGACAACCCTGTAAGTTGAACCAAAGCCAGGTGGCTGCTACTGCAGGCAGAACTGATACTTTCACAACTGTAGCTAGCTTTAGTCATAATCCATTTTGTGAGGTGTGACATTTGGAATAATTTATTGCCTCATTGATCATCACTCATGTTGATGCACTGTCAGCATTCCAAAACTGTGATAAGGCTGCCAGTAGGACAGCTTTAAATAAGCTGATGTTATCTTTGTTTCTATTAAAGAGATAGACGGAGACAGAAAAAGTGATATTAGAGTATATTGTGCTTTAGTACTCAGGAGGCACACAGACTGTAGTGTATACCAGAGAGCCAGTAGCTGAGCCTCAGCAGGTCACTGGTTGATGTCTTTAATATGATGAAAAGATGACGGTATCAACTTTGAATACGTAAGCAGATGAAGGTTGGGGTTGAGTGAACGACGGTGCGAGCTAAACAATGAAAATGAATCTAACTTTCGAGTGAGGCTTCTCTGAAAACATTTTACTCTGTCCCCCCCGAAGGTGTCCGGTCCCAGGTTGTGATGGTCAGGGACACGTGACAGGGAAGTATGCATCCCACAGAAGTGCGTCAGGATGCCCCATAGCAGCCAAGAGACAAAAGGACGGCTACCTAAATGGCATCCAGTTCACATGGAAATCTGGCAAGACGGAGGGCATGTCCTGCCCCACACCAGGCTGTGACGGCTCGGGTCACGTCAGCGGCAGCTTCCTGACACATAGAAGGTGAGTCTAGGGAACTTGGCTGGAGTACTACAAATACATTTGAGGACACCATGCAGTGTACTGTTGCTGTTACTGACTTAAAGGTGCCCTGCTGATTTTTCTTGTCATTACAATTTGTTGCGTGAAGTGTCGAAAGCATTTCCTACCTCGTAAAAAATTGCAAAGCGGACTTTTTAAAGCTATTTTAGATCATGTGCACATCAACCATGCGCACACGCATGTCTGTGTGCGTGTGCATGGGTTAAACAAAACGGAGGCCCACTGAAACAGCTCCATAACCCTACGAGTGGTCATAAACTCCACAGGGAACCTTTACATTTAGTAAGACAACTAAGCTAAATTAAAGTGTACAGATTTAGTGTTACGTTTTAAACTTACTTACACGAAAGCATGGAACGCCGCGATTCATGAGAACAGTGGATGCACCAAGTTTTAAAACAATACAGAGATTTTGGGAAATTTGCTTATTCACTTCTATGCTGAGGGTTAGATGAGAAGACAGATACTCCCCTGAAATCTGTAGCTAGGAGCCCGCAGCCTGTTAGCTTAGCTTAGCACAAAGGGTGAAAGCACTTCTGAAGCTTACTAGCTGTCAGGCAAACAGAAGACTTCAGGACAATACTGGTCCCATAACCTTGTAAAATGTGAAATTGTTGTCTTTACTCTGGGTTTGTATGGATTAAACAAACAAAAGCTAATGTGTTTGTCAGCTTTAGAGTTGCTGATAGGTGGATTGTGTTACCCAATCCCTGTTTCCAGTCTTCATACCAGGCTGAGCTAACTGTAGCTACATTTACCATGAACACATGAGTGGTATCTAACTCTCGGCAAGAAAGACAATGTCACACTATTCCTTAAAGACTGTGTAAACCTTCAATGTTTAACCCAAGCTGGCGGCAACGCTGACATTAATGGAAAGATTTTTCGGAACTTCCCCATATAACCCAGACCGTCTATGAGCCATGTTGGCTCCTTGTGTGTGTGTGGAATATACTGAGACGATGCTTCCTCTCCTTGTTGCTGCCTCCAGTCTGTCGGGTTGTCCGCGTGCCACCTCCGCCATGAGGAAAGCCAGGCTCTCCGGAGTGGAAATGCTAACAATAAAGCAGCAACGTGCCAACAACGGTAACTACAACTACCACTCACCCACACAATACAGCCAATCAGGAACCTGGATGTGGAATCATTTGGCCAACGGAGTTTCATTTTCAGATAATATACCAATCAGGATCGTGTGTGTATGTGTGGCAAGCAGCGTCTGAGTAAAGGCTTAAATTGGAAATAAACTGCAATTCAGGGGTAGGGTGTAAATAATGAGAAGAGTGGCTCCAATCTGGAAGGACAGGGTTGGGCTTGCTTGGCAGTAATCAGACATGGAATATCTGAGCTAGCTTGTGGTTGTGTGCACCATCTGTTTCCTAACACTTCACTCTGGATTGCAGTGCATTTCACTTCTTCATAAAGGGATGTGACAGGATCATAATTTGACTGTGAGGTAATTTGAATGTGAGACTTAATCAGCTAAATGACCTGCTGCGGTTCTATTGTGGAGGTGATGACAGACACACACAGTGTCCAGCAGAGTTCTTACTTAGCTACACAGTCATATTGGGTCATTTTAATCACCCCAGCCTAACATAAAGGCTATTAATTTCATTTATGACTGTGGCCATGTGTCAGTGCTAATGTTGCTTCTCCTCAGTAGGACTGGAGCATGAAGATGATATCAAACAGCTGGATGAAGAAATCAAAGATTTAAGTGAATCAAATTCAACAGTGGAAGCAGACATGATCAAACTTAGAACACAGGTAAGTTACTTCCTGTCCGCTTCATTCACTGGCCTCTGTGTTCATGCCTATCTGAGTCAGAAGTGGTGTGTACCTGCCTGTGAATGCAAAGCTGTACTGTAACATCCTGCCACCCCCCCCCCCCTTCCTCTCCTCAGATTACAACAATGGAGTCCAACCTGAAGTCCATAGAGGAGGAAAACAAGGTGATTGAACAGCAAAATGAATCTCTCCTGCATGAGCTGGCCAACCTCAGCCAGTCACTGATTAACAGTTTAGCTAATGTCCAGCTCCCTCATATGGTAAGGGCCACCAGGAACGGCAAGGCGGCAGAATATAGCCAACCGTAGCATTACAGCAGCTTATTCATTTATTTGTGTATTTAACAACACAGCCTATTGTGCATGCTTAGTCTAAAATGTGGAGCGTTGCTTGTCTCTCCAAACAGTGAGGGGGAGTTGTGAAATGAGGTTTGATTGGGCATTTTATTTACAGTGGTAGCTATTTTCAAATGTTTAGGTTAAACACAAGTGTATACAGTATATAGTGAATAAAGGCTTTATTTTAAAGTGTATTGCAAAGAAACTGACCTGTCACTTTGATTCTGAAAGTTCCCACTTTTGAGGAATGAAAACCTGACTGTTTAAGTAGTTTTTTAAATTTATTTTCTATCATTCTAGCTTTTTTTGGTCCTTGAAGTCTATTTCGTCCTGTTTTTCACCTTTCACAAAGCCATTCTGTCCTGAAATCCTCATGTATAATGGATAATTATTCCTCATTTGAGCATCCTTCTCTGAGTGGCAAGCTATTTTCATAATCGTATCCTCTTTCATATTTCAGCAGTTATGCAGATTTTTTTTTTTTTTTTAAAGGTCCATGACACTGGAGAGAAATAAATTCTGGCAGTCAGTTTTTTACAGATAACACCAGTGGGCCATTCTGACTGTGGCCTGACTCTGAGTTTGTCTTGATGTCTTCATTTATGTCCAGATTCTATTTTTCCAGTTAATTTAAGGTCTTCGCTTTTTGGCTGTATATTTTATACTGTCACCTAGTGTTTAAACGCGAGAATAGCAACTTAGTTTCTCAAAGTTAACTAACAGAAATGTGTCCCTCCTTTCCTCCCATAGAAACCACTGGCACATAAAGAGCCTCCTCTAAGAAACAACAGCTGCTTACAGTTGCACCAGCAAGTAAGTCAGTAGCTTATATCATCTAAATTGCTTTATTCAAGCTCTGTATTTCTGCACTTTCTGAATACTGAATACCTAATTTTGACGGTTAATACTAAATATTGGAAACGCTAATGTGCAGTGGGTCTCACGAGGTGAAATAAGTCTGGAAACGTTATTGTCTTATGTGCTTTACATATGTATGAAAAGATCTAAAGATTTTAGATTTTAGAACACCTTGAATCCTCCCTCAACACTGTTTTCCTCTAATCGTCTTCTTGTCTTTGTTCCTGCAGGAGTCAATAAGTGATCAGAACTTTGACGCCTATGTGACCACTCTAACGGATATGTACACGAATCAAGACCAGTACCAGAGCCCGGAAAACAAAGCCCTGTTGGAAAATATCAAGCAAGCTGTTCAAGGGATCCAGGTGTAGCCATTCAGCAAGGGAGATTTTTGTTCGTCCAGCAGGTGTGGGTGGCGTATCAAATCCACATACAAACAGGCTGGGATGGTTTGAGCTCTTCGGTTTGGTGCAGTAACTTATATAGTGTTATATATTCTAAATTCTGTTCTTTCAAAAAAAGAGGTATTATGCTTAGAAAGACCTCTAGACAATTTCTTTCTTTCTTTTCTTTTTGGGCCTTGCTTTGAGGAAGAAGATAAAAGAGTAAACGGCAAAATAGTTTTTGAGGACATTCACATTTTGTACGTTTTCATATGAGCTGACATAGTGTCATGTAATGTTTCTAGCTGCTCATGTATGCACATTTTTAGTGTATATTTCTGAACAGTAAGTTAATGATAATGGGATGTGAGTTCTTTTTATTGCTTGACAAACAAAGGATTTTAGATGACAAAACTGGACGGTGAAATAAATGGAAAAAACTGCAAGCAAGAAGGAAGCTACTGGTTTTTCTCCTCACTGGATGATTTTGGACTCGATGATTTTAGATGTTTTTTCTTCTTCTTCTTCTTGAGTGTAGATTGTTCAAGAGCAAGAACTGGTTTGCGAATCGCTTTATTTTCTGACAATGCTTGAGAACTGTTTGTGTTTTGTTTTGATGAGAAAAAAAAGAAGATGTGTAGCTGTAGGTGGGGGCATTTTTAATTGGTGCTGTAAATGAATCCGGAGAGGAAACTGACTTGATGTATGTATGAATGTATGTATGAACAGTTATATTGTAAACATCATTACACGGAAACCCGATGGTGGAAATCCCATTATCTAGAAGAGCCAATTAATTCCTAGAGGAACACATCTGTGCGGTGCATGCATGTTCACATGCTCATCCTTAACAAATCTCAAATAGAAATGATATGTAAAGACAATGACCTACAGAGACCACGTTCTAGCCTTTCTAGAATCAAATCTGCTCAATCTCGAGACTTGTGTTGCTAGGATCAAGAAATGTCTCAGCAATATAAAAATGAAATCATTTGTTTATAGTAGGTACGGGATGCAATCTGCAAAGGAAAAAAAAAAGGTTGGGTATATGCAATTTCTTGTTTATAAGCATAGCGGGGTAACATGAATCTTTTTAATATAGCCTATGTAAAATATTGATTTTTATACAAATCTTTTAATACAAAAAGTCTTTTTAAAAAAGAGAAGGGAACCTGGACATTGAGTTTTAGAAGCTAAAGTATATGAGTTCCACTTTTTTTTCTGTACGATTTTGCACAGGGACACCTTCGTTTCCATGTTTTGATGTTCTTACAGAAACTAAAAGCAGTACCCGAAAGCCTAAAAGGAGGGTTTCAGAGGGTTTTGTAAAGAGTATTTATAGAGTATGACAGCGGGACTTACAGGGTCACTGTCCCCACTTATGTGCCAGTAGACTATTTGCACTTGTCCTTGAAGATATTATCCTTACGTGCGGCGGTGTGCAATTTTCCAGGTGACCTCTTTGGCACACGATTGGAGCAACCAACTGCTTGGAGCCACTGTAGGTGTGGATTTAGTACCACTGAGAGAGGAAGAACAGGGACTTGAAATCAGAGAAGAGGATGATTATAACCATAGCAGTTATACTGTAGGCTATTATCAAGTGTAAAAACATTAACAATGTTATTTCATTTTTGCTATGTTTTAGGAAGATGAAGTTATCCCCCAGCAGCACTTTATATCTAATCACTGTACAAAGGATTAAATAGTCAATCAATTCAAAGTTTTAAAAAAAAAATAGCAGAAGAAATGGTGAACAAGACCTTCGAGGGGTGATACAATCCAGCCTCATGCCCGTATGCCTGACTGTATGCACCCCTTCATTCTGTTGTTCTAGTTGTTAGCGATCATGTTCAGAATTTGCCTTTTTGAGAGCTAATGCAGAAGGAGCTTGTCGTTCACCTGATTGAATCTCATCTATTGTACTTTACTGTCCTCTTTCAGGACTCTACTACCCATCATCCATGACTGCATACGCCTTTTTCCACAGCATCGTGTCTGCAGCTTTTTGCCAATATAGTAATGCTTCAGTAGAGTAATAGCTAGTACCAGTTTTTGAATTAATTCTCATTATCAGTAAAAAGGGAAAAGGGATGCTAAAGCACAAACCGGCTGCTCGTCTGATGTTGGTACATAAATAACAAATCTGAATATAGTTATCTGTGACTATCTATAGGGAACACAAAAAGGTTGTCACATGTTTAGGAAGCTGACTTTTCATATGAATTATTGTGAATTCATCAGGTTTTATCATTTTATTTGAGCCGATTCATTTTGAGATTGTTTTCAGTGACCATTAACAAAGACAGGATTTTGTATAAACTATTGTGCTCTCTGTGGAACTGAAGTTTGATTTATTTTTGTACTACACAGCATGGATTTGTTGACATTTTAATTTTGCTATAAATGTGTGAGATCACAAGTTGCTGTGATATTTCATTTATAAATTGTGAACTTTGTACAATTTTTGTCATGCTGGATGTTGACACATCTTACTCTGAATAAAGAAACAAATGTGTTGCCAGAGGCCTGTAAAAGGATTTCTTTTGTGTGTTCATTATATATGGATTCTGCCAAGAGCCCGTCTTCATATTAATTCTTAAACCTTAACACCCATCTCTCCACCAGCAGGTGTCAGCAAACTCAAAGTACAATACAGTACAGATGCGCCTTATGCAGTCAAAGATGAATCACTACACTGACTTGCTGTTGAACTGCAGGCTTTTTGGCGATTAAACAACTCGCTTTTACAGAATTAGAAATTCTGTAAAAAAAAAAAGTCTGATACTGATTAACTATGCAGTTATAAGCAATACAGAGTGCACGGATCAAATTATATTATGAGAAGGAGCCAAAGCAGTGTCAGATCATTTTAAAAAAGAAAAACAGTTATTAGAGGAAAAGAAACGAATGGAAGATAGACATAGCAAGACAAGTAGCGCAAATTACTGCACAACTTGATGAAGAAATAAATTAAGAGTGGATTGAAATCAAATTAAGACGTATTTGAGTAACCTTAAATTACCAGGAGTGCTACAGGGAACACAGCTGGGAAAATTAATCAACAAATGCAGGGACTGAAAGCAGGGGAATCCCCAGGAGATGAGGTTTACAAACACATTTTATAAAGAAGTCCTTTACTGTTAAAAGCATACAGTTTGCATTAGATACAGGGAAATGGGCGCAGACATGGCAATCCTCTATAACAACTCTTATTTATAAAGAAGGGAAGGAAGCCACAAAGTGTTCTTTATATAGGCTCATACTGCTGCTCAACACTGTCTATAAAATAATATTAGTAATATTGGCCAGTAGATTAAAAGCCATTATTGATGCAGACTGTCCAAAGAAGTTACATGTCCCAATATCCCAATGGGACACTCCACTAAAACTAGTTGAGAACAAAAGAGCTTGAAGTCCAGTGGAAACTTCAAGATCCAGACTGACAAGCAGCTACTGGCTAACCAACCAGACACAGCGGTGTTTGACACGGAGCAAAGGAGGGCAGTTAAATGTTGCTATTTGTATAGCACCTTTCCGACCACTCAAAGCACTTTTACGCTACATTTGCATTCACCATTCAATCACTGAGCTGAAGTGCTGAAACAAAAATTAACATTCACACACAGTCGGAGCAGCCACCATGGGTGATTCGGGGCCCAAGGACACTTTGACATGCAGCCTGGGGGAGCAAGGGATTGACGAGTAACCCTCTCTACCTCCTGAGCCACAGTCGCCGTGGTGATATCTGTGACGATTCCAGCTGACAATCAGGAAGAAGGAGCACAAGAAGATCAAGAAGTACCAGGGGCTGAAGGAACAACTGGAACAGATGTGGAAGGTGAAGGCGAAAGTGATCCCAGTGGTAATAGGCGCATTAGGGGCTGTAACCCTAAAACCGGGAGAGTGGCTCCAGTAGACTCCAGGTACAATATATGAGGTCTCTGTCCAGAAGAGTGAAGTCCTAGGAACAGCCAAGATATAGAGTAGAACACATATTGAGAGTATTTAAATGAAGGATGCACTGACAAAATCAGTACGGTCACCACATACTCTCAATATATCAGTCATGTGTTACAGAACTGAAACATCACTAGACTGTAGTGAAATGTTACTAAAGAAAATGCTACATCAAAACGGCACTCATGCATATCTGTTCTATCACCCAGCTCTAGCACTTGCCCTATGTTTCGACCCATGCAACTCAGCTTACTTCTAAAATACTGACAACAACTCGTAATTTAAAACATACAACACTAACAGTACACTCACTCAGTAACATTTCAGCACAAATAAATGAATAGCCAAGAAACTGTAACACCAGTCATATGATTTCAGATTTAGATTTAGTTGAGCTTTCTGCACTCTGAAAGTAACTAGATTGCATGGAAAGCGACCTTTATGAGAAGAAAACGCACCAGTGCACATTGAAAGAGCAAAATATTTCCACTAGAGCTCCCTGTTAAAAAAACACCACAATCCATAGAATACACTGAAACAATGCTTCCACTGTTAATCTGTGCCTCCTGTCTATCAGGCTGTGAAAATGCTAACAATGACAATGAGACAGCATTGTTAACCGTGGAAATACTAACAATGACACAGTAGCATGCCAGCAACAGCAGACACAACTACCTCTTTCACCAACACAATGCAGCAATCAGGAACACAGATGTGGAATGATACTGAGCAGAGTTCCAATCTGAGATAATAGACCAATCAGGAGGCTGTGTGCATGTATGTATGGCGAGCTGCAGCTGAGTATAAGCTTAAATTAGAAATAAACAACCAGTCTACTGATAGGTTGTAAATAACAGGTTGTAGAGAGCTGTTCCTTTATGGACAAAAGGACTGTCAGTCATTGATCGACATGTGTAGTTTGAGCAAGAGAGCCGTGGAGCTGTGTTCAATACAGCAGCTATGGCCTGTTTTTCAGTTAAAATAATGTTATGTTCTTTTAAACACATGTTTCAAATGTTCAAAAAAAATGGCATTTTAAATACTGGCATTATATTATATCATCATTCTGAGTGATGACACATCAAATACAGAATGTATGTCCTAACTGTCTCAGGCCTCACCCACTGTGATGCTTTGGCGTGTTTTTTTGTAAATTTACCAGCAGATGTCAGCAAAAACCAAACCATCTGTGGTGTGTAATGATACTGCTACAGGTGAGGGCTGGCAGCCTTTAAGTAAACCTTGCTGTGTTTTAAAAATGTTGGGGGACTGGTTTTAATTGACTTATATGAATGTTATAATAATAGCCTAATAGGCTGATTGGTGCGACAGTTGGACAACATACAGTAGGCTACTACCTAGGCTAATTATGCACAGCTGTGATTAATGGAAATGCTAATTCGCCACTAAGAACTCAAATTAGCCTACACAGTTTGTCAAGAGAATGGTAGGTATATTTCATTTTTCAGTCATCAAAACTAATTTATTATTTATTAGACATAGTAATGCAGTTAACTTTTTCTGGCTAAAACAATGTGGGCACTGTAGGCTATAGGCTAGCTAAATCTTGACCTTTTGTTCTTGGTAGGCTAGATTTATCACCTATCACTACCTTTCCCCTCCAAGCTATTAGACTCTAAAACTCAAACTCACCCGCAGCAATGCTCCATTGATCACTGAATATTGTTTATTTCTGTTTACCAATTTTATAATTACTTCTGTATTGGTGTATATTGTCTGCTATGTAGCAGAAGGGAGTTACAAAGTACAATTTCACTATATAACCTATATTGTGACCATAAATGTACCTACATACGCTCCTTTTCTGAACACACCAACTTTAAGTGGTTGGCAAAACAAAGACTTTGGGCTATAAGCGGGGCCTGCGGTGAGCCACCACCAGGGGCCATCCAAATGAACTGATAGTGTATGCTTTCTTTGCATTCCTTTGTTCATTTTTGTCATATTTCACTACACCCCCCTTAACTCTTTCAAGGCCCACATTTCAACATGACAGTACAAATACAGCTAGCTGATTAATGTGAATAATGGCTGCATGGTAGATGGTATTATGCATGCTGGAGGTGGAACAGTAAAGTAGGCTACTCATGGCCGACTCTAAGTAGGCCAGTGTTTTCAGTAATGCTGTTTTGTATGTAGCCTACGATTTTACCTTTCAAAGACAAAGAGGCCTACATATTATCACTCTGAATTTGACCACTATGGGCATAGTTAGGCTAGTAGTTATTACTTTGCATGTATTAAAGTACCCGAATGTAGGCTATATAAAGTAGTTAAAATAACCTCCCCCAGAAAGTTTTGATCATTAATTTCCTGCATTCTGGTGAACGTTTCTGCACCGGTTTATGGTGAAAATGTTTTTATTCATGTCAAAGGAAAACACAAAATTTGGGTAGGACGTGACATTTCAAAATATATAAATATAATAGAATATAAAGTAGTGCAGCTCTCAGGCATTCTTGCTTTCAGTTTCTCCTGTAGATCAACTTTTCTCATGTAATATCAAACCCCGCTGAGGCGACACATATGTAGGCATGATTTAGTCTTCCCTCCTCTTTTGTCATGTTCACAGGAAGAGAACGGAAAACTTTTGCCATAAAGAAAGTGTGTCAAGAAGTTGTTAAAATTACTGCATGCACGTTTATGGGTTATTTTTTAATCAGCAGCTGGTTTTGTTTTTAGCTTAAGTTACTTTTTTTGGACAAAGCACATTTCTTTCTTGTATATTTTAGTTGCATTGCATGGTTTCACATAGTGCAAATAAACCTTACTAAAAGCATTTTCATTTGTTACTGCAAGCTATATTTTACAACGTTATTTAACAAATTATGCTTTAAAAAGTGATGGGGACAAAATCAACCATTTAAAAAAGTGGTGAGGACATGTCCCCAGTGTAAATGACACCTATGCAAGTAGGCCTAGTTTTACTTTTGATACAAGCACATTTAGCTGACGTTACTTCTGGATGTCTAAGTAAGCATTTGAATGGAGACATCTCCTGTTTAATGTGGTACTATGATAGTTGTTATTTTTTACTTTATGTTCCCACATCTAGGTTGCTTATAGACAGCTTAATGGAATGAAGCCTTTCTATGATAATAAATCAAAATGTTCATCTCCAAAATTTGCTCCATTTTGGAATTTGACCCACAAATTTGACCCCCTACAGCAAACTTTGGGATTATGATAAATTGCAAAAGATGGGATTTTGAGGCGCTAAAGCTACGTTTGTAATCTGCTGTTACAAACACATTGTATCTTAGATACAACGTTAATATCGTAAAGTCTACATGGGGACACAGCTTTCTGTTGGAATTCCCTTGTCTGGGATTGTAACACACTGCCCCACTTCTCTACCTCTCTCTCTCTCTCTCTC
>JAPMOB010217362.1:0-12291 GCA_029875015.1 Lepomis gibbosus | reverse complement strand
AATATTGTGGGAATCTGATGACTCATCTCCTTCTGATCCTTTCTCATTAACGAACTCGGGGAAGTCGGCGTACTTCAACAGGACTGATGTAGATCTAATCGATGTATGACAAATGTATGCCTTATCGATGAGTTTCAGTATTTAAAAAAGGTGGAATAAGCAATTCTGGAGAAACCCAACAACATGATTTAGAGCAACGACCAAGCAAGTAATGTAGCTAATGTTAGCTAAGTTATGGTTTAGCAAATTGTCGCTACAGTTGCTGCTGCAAAACTAACATGGAGCTAACATGCAGAGAGGACGAGACAGTCTCAGAGCCAGCACAACACCTCCAGAAAGCAATACTCTCCTGCTAATACTGCTAACATCACAGCAACAGCATATCAGAAAGTAAGCTGAATGTCCGTGGGAAAGTCTTTTATCATTTGCAGACTGGATATTTTTTCAGAGCTCTCAGTGAACAGATAGTTAGCAGACTGCGAGGAGATATTTGCTAAATTTGACAAAAAGATGTGTATTGGATTAGAATCACTTAACCCAGCAACCAAGACTAAAATTGACTAGAATATAATTGAATGTTTAGGAATAACAGCTGTAAGATATTGCAGAGATATTCATGTTGGCATGTTAAATGAGTTACCATCTGTTCACTGTGCGAGATGCAGTTTGAAGGGAGCTGAGTAAGTGTGTATGCCATGAGTGTGTTGACAGGAGGTGGAGGTGACACAGAAAGTCTCCAGGTGTGACCCATATTTAGGTAACTCCACTCCATTGAATAATGCATATATTTTCAAAGGATATGTTTTTTTATTATTTCTTTCCCCCCCAAAAAGATTAAACCAACAAATAATGTATCTTACTAATATTTGTGTTCGAAAATGCAATTGAAAGAACGAAGATGGTTTGAAGATGGTCATGCAGTTCCAAATTCAGTGTCTTTTTGTGTTTGTATGTCCAAAAACACATCTACTTTTATTATACATTCCTTCATTACCATCAATGTAGACACTGTACGTCATATACAACATCCTAAAGCAACAAATGTGTATTGCGTGGATGGGAATAGTTCCCAACAAATACACAATTTCTGTATGTGAACAACACATTGTGCAAACTAGTTCTTGTTTTGCATACCCCAGACTTAAGAAACACATAAAATAACACCAGTTTTATCATTTAAAAGTAAATATCAAATATCCAAAATGTCAGTTTTTCATGGACAAAAGGAATCTTACCTTTACGTTTTCCAATTTATCTAATAGGTTTTGCCATGTTCATGAATTGAGTAAACTAGACTGTTTTGAAAATCAAATTTTGACATGACAGACCACAGCATTATAGAAACACAGCAAACGTTTAAATACTGAACCTCTGAATGGTGTATCAAAGAGAGCTATATAACAACAAACAAGTCTGTCTGTCATGTTGTGTTAAGCAGAGTACAAATATTCCAGCCTGTACTGTATGTTTGTGACTTTGTTGTGAGTAATAAGTGCTAAATCCATCTTTCCAACTGCAGAGTTAAGACCTTAATAACCTTTGACGTCACTGTCAGCCTCACATCCTCAACTTAGCCTCATCTTCTTGGTGCATGCTGCACACACATCTGAATCACCGCACTACCACAACTACTACCTGTGCTGTCCTTACCTGCTCTTCTGGCAGGTGGAGCAGAGCCAGGCTTTGTCCCGTTTGTTGTAGACCCGGCAGGCCTTGCAGATGTTGTAGTGGCAGTCGTGGCACTGGCGCTTGGGGTTGAGCAGGAAGGTGAAGGTCGAGCAGCAGCGGATGCAGCAGCGCTGGTTGAAGCAACTCTGGCGTGACAGCAGGAGGCAGCGACTGCCCTCCTCGTCCAGCTCCTGCTTCAGTTCACTGAGAGGAGGAGGAAGGGGGAGAGAGAAGGGATGGTTAGAGGGAGAAAGATAGTGAAGGCAAGAGAGAGAGAGCGTGAGCGAGCGAGAGAGAGATAGAAAAAAAGACTAGAGAAAAAGAAAGAATATTTAAAACTGCTATGTGAAAGTGAGTGGGATGAGAAAGGGGAGATATGGGTCCTCTCTGTGGAACAGTCGTGGGTTTACTGAGTCAACAAAGACGATTATTAGTGCACATAAACACACACAAACACACAGCCAGTCGTACAGAGCCTCATTTAATAAAAATGGAGCAGTAATTAAAGTGGTTTCACAAGGTCGGTCATTTCATCATTTTCTATTAAGTGATGACGGAAAAGCAGCATTATCTCCATCAATGTACATTATTAAGGTGGTGAAATTCCGTCAGAGCTTTAGCTAAAGTAAAATTCTCATTCATAAATGTCTGACTGAATATTGAATCGTTTAGCATTTCACATTCATTTAAATGCCACCTGCTGGTTAAAATACATGCTGAATAATACATCATCAGTGTGTTTTCCTCAACAGCAGCAGCAGCTTTTTTGCCTCTGACTATCATGGAGGTTTATTATTGCCTAAGCCTCACCACAAGGTTCATTTAGTACCTTCTGGAGCTTTTCGAACATATGTTATGATCTTCGTCAGCAGACGTCATTGGATTGTAGATGCTCAAATTTAATTTTAAATTCATTTTACATCTGCATTTAATGATAACAAGTAAACCTGTTAGCAAACAGTTGCCTTTTTACACATGGAGCAACAGTGTCATTCATTTGGAGTCGAGTTTGTGGCCACCTGATGAACGCAAGTCCAATATTCACTCTCTTTTAGCTCAGTTTTTGGTCTCTAGCAACTCCTGAGGCAAATATCTGGCTCTTTAGCTGCTAAATGTTCAGTAGCTGGTCGTGAACTTTGTCCTAATTTCATGTTCGCTTAAAATGCCAAGCTTCAAAGTTCATTTTGACATTTTAAACAACAGCTGGAGATAAAAAAATTTTTTTAAAAATCACCAAAAGGTCCATTTTGTAACTGCTCTGTAGTGTTCAAACTTACAAGAGTGGATGACATGGACTTCAAGCTACGTACATCTCATACACATTTGTCGCCATTTTGCTGATGAAAAGCATGTTATTTGGCTATCAAGCTATGTAGCAAGATGCCCCTCTTCTTAATCCACATCCTTCTAAGTTGTGAATTGGGCACAACATACCCAACTGAGTCACTGAACAAATTGGAGATGCGGTCAGCAATTTAGAGATTTGTAGGCCATAAAATACTAAAAACTGGAAACTTAAACATCAAAATGTCCATGAGAACTAGGTTAACTCAAACTGCTTATCAAGGTTTATGTGATGTGATCGAAAGCATCAAAAATGCTACGTGTGGTGAGCACGTATACTCAACAGGCGTTCCTAAGGTCAAGAACATTTAACCTCAGATTTATTTCTGTAACATACAGGAAATGCAACAGCACAAGGTTATAAGCATAATTTCAAGGTTTCTTGTATTTTGTTTTGAACAGAAGAAAAGAGTTAAGTCAAAAGTGAGTCTCTGAATGAATGAAATTAATAGAAATACCACTGAAAAGCACTCAAGCATCCACAAACATTCACACATGAATAGTCACATATGTTACATCTCAAACAGAAGCTAAAAAGTGACAGAATAAGAAATCACAGGGGAAAAAACAAGGAGGCAGAAGAGAGATAAACGGAAACGCTGGAAAGAAAGTGTCAAAAAAATTCCAATATTTTCACATCAGGATGCAAGAGCATCAGCCATGACTGAATCATTTATAGGTGATTACTGCTGGAGATGGATGGAGTCTGACAACACAAGGACAGAGATGGGGAAAAAAGAGAAACTTAGACATTTCATTTTACTTTTAAATGACTAAAAACTGTAAAGCAAACATGAAACTTTCCCCGTTCCCAGACTGTATTCACTTGAGGGTGTGCACTATGTGTGTTTTGTGGGGAAAAAAGTAGCTTGACAAGTAGAGAGGGAAAAAAATCGTGGAAACCAGTGATAGAAAGCAAGAAATGAAAAGAAAATACCTCAGAGCAACTTTAATACAGACCTGATGAATCTGGAAATATTAAAGAATGAAAAAAAATAATAACACATTATTATTGATACGACTAATGATTTTCATTATGTATTATATATTAGTAATAGTTAATCAGTTTATTAAGTTTCTATTAAATGTCAGAAAGAAGAGAAAAGTTATCCTAAACTAAATTATAAAAAACTAAAACCATCCGATTAAAAATATTGTAAAAGAAAAAAGAAATCTGCAAAAAAATTAATAGCTGGAACCTGTGAAAATTCTGTCTATTGACTAATTGATTAATCCACTAATCGTTTCAGCTCTACACAATGTATGACTTTTTGAATGCCATGTTTCTCGCACATTAAAGCAGGCAGTTCTGCCAGCCCTAACCTTTAGGCCACATTTCTGTAACTATACAAATTTAACTGTGTCCCTCAGATGCCCGTCTGACAGAGAGACTGCTGCCCCCTCACTACAGCAGCACACTCCATCACGCTCACTGGACAGTATAAATAACTCAGAGGCAGGACCACACACACAGTCACAGTAAGACACTCACAGCAAGATGCAACATAGTACAGTAACATGCAGGAATATACATGCACACCCATTTAAACACCTCTGACTCAGCAGGACAAACCTGCAGCTAAGAAGCTACCATCTGAAGAAAAACAGTTATTCATGATCTCTCTCTCTCTCTCCATCATCTGAATACTTAGGAAAAATGAAACATATATGTACAGCAGCTCATGCTGTACAGAATCTGTAGTGCAGCGTTGTCCTCACACACCCTTGTCTAAAGGAGCTTTCTAGCTTCAGGCACAAAAACGGAACAAACAAAGAGCGGCTCGAGGTGTGTCAGCTGCAATAATCTTCACAAAAAGTCTGTTTCTTGGTGATAAGCTGATGTGACATCCACTAATATCTGCTTGCATTTGTGTGAATGTGTATTTGTTTTTCTTGCTATGAGAGCGGCGAGAGTGAACCAAAACGGTGAAACTGTGGGCTTGACAGCTAAACAATGAGCTGATATTGTGCAGTT
The DNA here is from genome assembly GCA_029875015.1 of Lepomis gibbosus. Classification (NCBI taxonomy): domain Eukaryota; kingdom Metazoa; phylum Chordata; class Actinopteri; order Centrarchiformes; family Centrarchidae; genus Lepomis; species Lepomis gibbosus. The sequence continues at coordinate 7,304 of JAPMOB010217362.1, read as the reverse complement.
TAATTTCAGTTCGGCTAATTACAGAGGATTCAAAAAAAGGCATCAACCAAATCTTTTTCTGTCATTCGTTCTCTGTATTGCAGGATTATTTTTTTCATCTCCCAGTAACACTGAACACACACACACACACACACACACACACACACACACACACACACACACTTCACTTCCACAGACTTCCGCTCTCCTTCAGCCAGGATTAAAATCCACACTAAGGCTCTGCATGTGGGTGTGAGCTCTCTGGAGGTGCATAGTGCCAAGCTGTGTGTGTGTGTGTGTGGCACAACTGAGAAACACGTCAGCACTCACCAAATCATCAGGTGCAGTGGCAGTGACCGGCTCCTGTGGCTTTTCCCTGAGAACTTACAACACAGCTAGTCTGCTGCTGAATCCAGTAGATATTTCAAATTTTTAGATTATTTTTCAGGAATATTACAAAGCTTTTACACTGATTTGTCAGTTTATTAGCTACACCAAGCTGAAACTAGTGCAGACTAACACAAGAATAACTACAATCTGCATGATGGTTATAATGGCTAGTGGTTGAAACTGTTTTAGAGAGGTGTTGATTCTGTAGTTTTTGGTGCCGTTGAATTGCATGGTGTTCTACTGAGAGGTTTCTAGAAAGATGGACTACTGAAAGGGTTAATATGTAGTTTTCACTGGCCACTAGAGGTGTAGTTTTAAGATTGCAACGAGGTGTGTGCACATCATCTCAATCTCGTTTGGCCTGATGGGCTTGAGTACATAAAACTTTGTTGAGTACATAAAACTTTGTTGTTGGTTTTTATTCTTACATGGAGTTTATGTTGGAGTCTGTGTTGTGCTGGGAGCCGGTTGTTTTATGCTGTTAGTGGACTGCATTTCATTAGCTGCGGTGAGGCCCGGGAGCGCGCATGCAGCTACATCTCAACCTGATTCCTTCACACAGAGGCAGAATAGTGGCTGTTGCAAGCAACAGAGAAAACAGGTGTGGGGTTCATTTGTAAGTGAGATTGCAGCCCATTGACAAAAAGAAAGTAAAAAAATGAATTAATATGTGATTTCACTGAAAAACTACATATGGCCACTTTAATTAATCCAGATGCTGTCATAGCTAAAGGTCGCATGAATCACAAAATATTGATTTAAAAAACACTCGAGGTCCAAAAGAAAACATAAATAAAACTAAAGAATAGACAAAAAGTTTCCGGTGACTTATTTCAGTGAATATAAAAACAAATTCCTGTGCATTCTTCAAGATTTTAATTAGGATTACAATGGATTACTTGAAACCCTGAATACAGATTATAATAAATATGTAGACGCACTAAGTAGGTGTTTAATACTGCCTTTAGTTAAACCTGGCAGTTATAATAACAGATGAATCTTGCTAATGTCATCATAAAACAACCTTCTTTGCAGAGTATTGCTATTTACGTACTTAAATACTGTTGCAACAATCTAGAGAACAATGCATACATAATGTCAGTTCAGTAATAAACGGATACCTCATAATTCAGTTATCTTTCACAGGCACATTTACTAGATTGTGTCCAGTGACAAATGATTCAGCCCAGAGCAGCCCTGAGTTAACGCTGACAGTTTCTGATTGCATGAGACAGAGAGAGACCTTCTTGTGCAACCGGAGCCACAAGAAACAGCCGCAAAATGCAACACTGTATTCATCACTCATCTGTATTTCTTTCCGAACTTTGACTCTAGAAGCTGATTGCTTTGCTATACTTCCCACTCTATCACTCCTCGCTGTTTGACATTCAGTAAGGCTCCTGGATTTCATCTCAGGTGTCAAAGAAACTGAAAAGCAGGATGCGTGAAGTCAGAGCCCACTTAAAGACTAGAAGACTGAGAAAGCAGTGCACAATGTGCGTCATACTAGAGACATACCAAATAGATGCAATATCTGGAAATAGTATGTGATCTTATGTGTCACTGTACTTCTGCTTAAGTGTGTGATGTAACCATAAAACAGGCCTTCGTGACCTCTTGCAAATAAAGAAAACAGTCCAAGAACGACGTCCAGTCAAACCTGGTACAGTAAACAACAACAAGATTAGCTGTGAATAAGCACTTTGCTTGCCACACTTGAAGTTAGAGGAAGTGGAAAGCTCACCATTTAATCATTTTAGGTAACGTCACATGGAAATTTCTTAAAAACCCTTCAAGTTACAAACAGGTTTACTTATTAAGAGCTGAAATTACAAAGTGGAGGAAGTACATATACTCAAGTACTGCACTTGAAGTACTTGTACTTTACTTATCCTTAACTACATTTTGACCTCAAGTGTAGTTAAAAGTTACTATAAAATTCAAGATTTTACATAAAAAGGGAAATGACGGATGACAAGCTTTTAAAATACAACATATTTTTAAAGATTAAACAACCGGTTATCCAAAAACTATCCCACATTTATCTTCAGATCTTTAGGATGCATATGACCTGGCTCTTACAATTGAACCACTGGATAAATCTACCTAACTGTCTCTAAAGTTGATAAATCAGCTGCAATAGTACAATGCTACAAACAAATTGATGCAGTTTTAACAATCTAATAATGACATATTCAATTATATTTCACTGACAGGGGAGATGTACCTGCAGAACATACTGTATTTTGTTTAAATGCAGGAGCTTTACTTGTAATGGAGTATGTCCACTACAACAAATTTCACAATATATTAACTTTTCTATTTTTAACTTTAAATAAAATGTTCCAATTCCCACAGAGGGGCAGACGTCAGTATACGAGGCTTAAGCCAAATTCCACATTAAGGCAATCCTTTGTTAGGAAATCTTAAGGAAGTCGCAGCCATTAAGTTTTATCTTGCATTTGTGGTCCGGTCTTTTGATTGGGTTCCCTGATCGCTGAAAGCCTTTTTGGTAATGTAAGAAGATGTTGTGTGAGGAAATACAGCGTGAGGAGCATGTAAAAGAGCCACGGGGAAATTACATAACCATGTTATTCCTACTTATTTTTGACAAGCAGACAAATCATTATGATGTACCTCTCTCACTCTCAGACCAAACTTAGGTCAATAATACACCAGAGACTCGTTTAAACCTTCCCAAATAGCATAAATATTGTGTTTGGGCTTTAAAGGCAGGATTAAAATCTTGAGGAAACTGGTCTGACTACAATAGGAAAGGGAGGTCACGTCCTGTCCATTGTTATGAAGACACACTTCTGAGAAGAATGGCAGGATGGGAAATACCCTCAGAGTTCTAAAAAATGCCTCGAATGCAAACTAAGCACCACACAGTTAACGGTTAGAACAACAAAATAGGTACGTGAATGTGCACTGCTTATACAATATATTATAAAACTTAATTTGATTCTGTTTTCATTTCGCTCTGAAACTGATGGAAATGAAAGCAACAAAATTTTTACAATTATGTATTGAAAGCAACATGAAAATAATGTGAAAAAAACAACGTGAAAATAAGAAAGGGGTTGCTTGTATGCTCCAACCTGCAGATCATTCTGCTGCCATTCGTCAGAACTAACCTGAGGCGCTCATCCTCCTTCCTGCGGAGCCTCATGTCCCTCTGCACCACCTGCAGCACATGCTCCGCCTCGTTGTCCGTTAGTGCCGACAGATCTAACTTCCGACCCATCACTGACAACACCTCCGGCTGTCGCTCAACCCCTCTGACTAGTCGATCAGTTTGTTTTTATCATCTAAAAAAAAGGAGAAAATGTTTAAAATACATTGAGGGAAAAAAACAATGCAATTTAAATTAAAAGGGTGCCAGTAGACAAATACACAATGTTTAGGCTTCCTGAGGTTTGTAAAGCACTTTAAGACATCAGATTGTTACATAATTAAACTTGAAAGCACATCAATAATTTCAAATGGCTTCTATCAGAATGGAGATTTCACCTGTGTAGAGGTGGCACTGACAGGTAGTAGAAGCGATATGAGGTATTTTATTATGTCAGTTATTGTTAAACTAAAGGTGACTTGACCTGCTACCAGCTGTGGATGTCACAGGGTGTCAACTAACTTTCTGCAGCCACACCACCAGACTGCAAGCAGCTTTTTCCCCCAAGCTATCAGACTCTTAAACTCTAATTCATCCTCAGCACTGCTCCATTGGTTATAGTTCATTTCTGTTTACCATTTTTTATTATTTATTCTGTATTAATGTATATTGTCTGCTATGTTGCAGAACTCAATTTCACTTTATATCTTGTTAAATTGTGACAATAAACCATCTGTTGGCTGTTTTCTCCAGACTGTTTTGGTGACGAGAGACATTTGGCGCTAAACTGCTTGTGTAGTTATTTTGTATTGTTGGTTTTATTATTGCTGTTTATTCATTGATTATTATCCTCATTGGCTCTGAGCCAAATTGCCCCTCTGCACATTACTTACCTACTTTAGTCTAACTCTAATAGCAATTATGACATGTTTATTATGTACACCTAGCGAAAACTAATGCATTCTAATCCAGACGTGCAGTAAATCCTCTCTCCTTAAAGGTTACAATGTTCAGTTTTTGTTGTTGATTTACAGACGGGGTGAACTGTTGGATTATTTTTAATCTGTTGGACTGCATTGTGTTACACAAAGAGGTGCGTCTGTTACTTAATGTACCCTCAGTGATATAAATGGGGTGGATAAAATCATAGATCTGCTTTATACCTTATTACTGATATATTTTTGTGGAATAATGAAGTGACTAATGATCGCCACTGAAACACTAAATGATATTGTTCTTATTCTATTCTTAAATATAGGTGAAATATTGTCATATTCCTAACGTGCCCTTTAGAGTCATACTAACCAACTGGAAGCCTTTCCCCACCTGTTTACGGTGTGACAGGCAGTGAATGTAGATCACCAAATCAGTTAAATAAACACTTTTTACTTTATGATATGCATTTAATGTGCATCTTTAATATTATAGAGTACAGAACTGTGCCCATAAACTCATTTGATGCACAAGCCACTTACACAAGCAAATCAAGGGAATTAACATCATGCAGGATTTGGGTTTTCTGCATTAGCATTCCTGAGGAGGAAATCTATGGCTCCCTCAGTCAGAGGCCCACTTCTCTACGACTGAAGCCACTATGACAGCAGATCAGCAGAAATATTATGCTCTATCTGGAATAAATACCACAAATAACTCACAAGTTGTAACGTTGCATGTTCTGGTAAAAGTACGTTAATAATTTGTGTGCAGGCCACTGACAACAAACTATTTAAAAAGAGGTTTGCTTATTTTTAATTCCATATCTTTAATTCCAAATTTTTAATTCCAAGTGTTTCACAAATTCACAATTCTTTCAAAACTCACCGATCTCCGGGTGTGTTGGCCGCGCCTGTTGAAACTGACCACACCGGCGGCGCACAATCGGGAAAAACACATACAATGCAATCCGTTTACTCCTTGTGGGAATTGTGTGCCAAGCTGTCGCCAAAAATGTGTTGAAATGCAAAGTCTTAAAGTATTTTTCTCAGTGGGAAAGGAGAAGTTTCACTGCACTCGGTGTTGGTCTGATCTGTGCAGCCAGTCCCGGTTTCTGAGGCAAAACCGGGATCAAGTCTGATCTGCTCCCATTGTTTCTCAGGCGAGTCAGGCGACATGGAAGTGATGAAAGACGTTATGAGAAAGAATAAATTGGATTATAAAATATAAAAGAATCTGATGTTGATCGTTTAGGAGTGGACTGTGGAGGGTTTATCTTTAGGGGGCGTTGTTTTGGAGGAGATTCCTGACGGGACTCTTGACCATAACATCCCTATATAACTGACTGTAACACTTGTTTCTGGAAAGCCTAGGACTCACCCGCCACATGTTAAGAATGAAATTATGTTTACTCGGTCCACTCGCAAACAAATTGCTGGGTCGAATCAGGAAAAAACTAAAATGGAAAAAATAGGAACAGGACAAAGCCGGAGAGCTACAGACAGTCTAGTGTGCCTGGAGTGTCTACAGGAAGCCAGACTGATGGGCTAATGAGGAACAGGTGTGCAGACATAGGAACCTCGCTGAGGGCAACTAGTGGACAGGTGGAGAATTACAGCGTCTGAAATGAGATGCTGGTGAAGAGGACGAAACCTTAACATAATATTTGTGTAATGTCTGACATTTAGGCAAATTAACCCAGTTCACTATGAGAAATGTTGTCAGAATTGTAATAACCTTTAAGATATATCTGTTTAGTTTGCATTAATTGATTGAATCCAGGTGTTTTCTCTGACAATAAGCCCTTTAACTTACTGAATATTTTACTTACTTTTCATTGCAGGAAAAGCACTGGTGTTATTAGTGAGTTATGATAGTGTGACAGTGAGGCTGCACCAGACCAAACCAAAGCAGCTATTAAGCTGAAATGGTTAGTCACTCAATGAAATTTCTTTGGGTCCAGGTTCTTTAATATGAAGATTTGCTGTTTTTTTTCATATAGGACTGTAAACTACATTTCTCAAAAAATAAAAGAAACATTTAAACAACACAATGTAACTCCAAATCAATCACACTCATGTGAAATAAAACTGTCCAGCAACACTGATTGACAATCAATTTCACATGCTGTTGTGCAAATGGAATAGACAATAGGTGGAAATTATAGGCAATTAGCAACACATCCCCAATAAAGGAGTGGTTCTGCAGGTGGTGACCACAGACCACTTCTCAGTTCCTATGCTTACTGGCTGATGTTTTGGTCACTTTTGAATGCTGGCGGTGCTTTCACTGAGACAGGGTCTACAACCCACACAAGTGGCTCAGGTAGTGCAGCTCATCCAGGATGGCACATCAATGTGAGTTATGGTAAGAAGGTTTTCTGTGTCTGCCAGCATAGTTATCCAGAGCATGGAGGCGCTACCAGGAGACACGCCAGTACATCAGGATATGTGGAGGAGGCCGTAGGAGGGCAACAACTCAGCAGCAGGACCGCTATCTCCACCTTTGTGCAAGGAGGAGCAGGAGGAGCACTGCCAGAGCCCTGCAAAATGACCTTCAGCAGGCCACAAATGTACATGTGTCTGCTCAAACGGTCAGAAATAGACTCCATGAGGGTGGTATGAGGGCCCGACGTCCACAGGTGGGGGTTGTGCTTACAGCCCAACACCGTGCAGGACATTTGGCATTTGCCAGAGAACACCAAGATTGGCAAATTCGCCACTGGCACCCTGTGCTCTTCACAGATAAAAGCAGGTTCACACTGACCATATGTGAGTCTGTAGACGCCGTGGAGAAGGTTCTGCTGACTGCAACATCCTCCAGCATGACCGGTTTGGCGGTGGGTCAGTAATGGTGTGGTCTGGCATTACTTTGTGGGGCCGCACAG
>JAPMOB010217361.1:0-22916 GCA_029875015.1 Lepomis gibbosus | reverse complement strand
ACACACACACACACACACACACACACACACACACATTTACTGTTTTACTTATTTTATATAATTTATTCAATGAACTATAACTATATAATTGAATCATTTTTTAAAACACAGGCACACATTTATTAGAGTATTTATCTCATTTTTATTTATTCGATGAACTATATGAATTGAATTGTTTTCTTAAACACACACACACTCTTTTACTGTTTTATTTTATTTATTTGAGTGGCTATATGAATTCAATTGATACAGTTCATTAAATACATACGGTTACTAACTGTTTTTTAAATTTTTTTTATTTTTTATTCAAACACACACACATGTTTACTGTTTTATTTTTATTTATTTAGCTATATGAATTGAATTTTTCTTTGGTATTTAACTTGAAGCTTTGGCAATACTGTTAAAATTCAGGGCAATAAAGCAAATTGAAATTGAAATTAAATTGAAATACTGCTGCCTTTCTAATACTTACTGAAAGTTGGAAAAGGCACCGTTATATATTAAAAAAAACAGGCCCCGTCTGGCAAAACCAAAGATGAAGACAACTTTCCTTCAAGTTGTAAACATCCATAAAGCAAACTGTCTGATCACACAACTGATTCTTTCTTGCATGTCTAGTACTCAGTAAATCTGACTGCTTTAAATGAAGGTATTTAACAGGTTTTAAATTGGTCCAAATAATATGGTGATAATAAAACACGGCAACTTTATTTGTTTTCAAATTTATGCAATTTGAAAACACACTTTATTTTAAAATAACTAATGAGGTTTCCCACATATTTAATAAAAACATTTGGAGACACATAACTGATTACATAATGTTGACCATGATAAACATCATAAACAGTAGTCTGTTAACATGGTCAATGTGAGCATGTTAGTAAGCTGACATTAGTATTTAGCTGAAAGCTCTGCAGTGCCTAGGGACAGTCTTACAGCGCAGCCAGCGACTATAGACTTAAGGCTCCAAGATATTCTGAAGCGGGCCCACAAAGACCATGGATGCGGACTACTGCTGTTTATACTACTTGGTGGACTCATTCCACACATGCACAGTAGATCAGTTGGTGCCCTGGCAGAGTAGCCGGCGCAAGGACGTCCTCACAGAGCATACGCTTACTTATGATGAGCTCTAAATCCTGACTGAAAATCCTCAAATAAACTATTGCTATGTAGAAAGCCACACAGCTGTTTGGCGACTGCTTTCTCCAGGGTCTTACAGAGAAATGGAAGGTTAGATATAGGTCTATTGTTGGCTAAAACATCTGGATCAAGTTTGGGCTTTTTCAGAGGTTTAATTACAGCTACTTTAAAGTACTGTGGCACATAGCCTGTTGATAAAGATAGATTGATCATATCAAGTAGAGAAGTGCTGACAAAGGTTAAAACTTCTTTAAGCAGCCTAGTCGGGATGGGGTCTAAGAGGCAGGTTAGTTGGTTGAAGTTAGTTGGTAAAGATTGTGAGGAACCAAAGCAGTCTAAACATACATCTGGTTTTACAGCTGTTTCTAAGGTTTCTGARTTTAGAGATAAGTCGGTGCCAGTTGAGGGCAGGTCTTGGTGGATTTTGTTTCTAATAGTTAGAATTTTATCATTAAAGAAGCTCAAGAAGTCATAACTAAGAAAACAAAACACTATGAAAGGTTGTAACGTTTGACGCATGGCACACAGACGGCACCGAAACAAGGGAACACACACACTAAATATACTAAGGAAAGATAATGATAACAAGGGACAGTAAACAAATCGTGGGCAGACAATCACACGTGGAAAAACACACAAAGACAGGAAATGAAGTTAACCAAGACACATAAGGAAGGCAGAACACAGGGCCCTGAGTCTTCAAGAGCCTCAAGCATTACTGCAGGGCCATCACCAGGAATTCAGGTAATCTGGGACATTTTGGGCAATTTTTAAGTCTGCTACTTATTCCAAAATCTATTTAACATATTAGATCAACACATCAGACATCTTTAATATCCCTGAGATGTTGTCTGACCATACCTGAAGAAATATTGTAGATACCATACCCAGATTGACTATTAGTCAATCTGGTATAGGTTATTTTGCAATCTGGGACACTTTTATTAGTCTTAAAAAGCCTGTTTTGATTAATTAATCTTAATAGAACATACTTTAAGCTGTATTTAAAGTACAGACAGTATAGGGTGAGTCAACACTTTGATGGTGGCACTGACTTAATGCTCAGTGCTGCAGCCCGTATTAACAATGTGCTCATTATATTTCTGCTCATGCAAAGTGACAGCACTATATTTTGTGCTGCCCTTTATAGCATTGGGAAGAACAGAGTTCTTTTCTGTACATGAACACAATTAGTTTAATTAGTTCACATACATTTAAGATTGCAGCGCATCTCATTGTTGAAATCCCATTACAACTCTTGAATGTGCTACTCTTTCTTAAGATCAATTATGGATGAGTCACTCTGATAATCACTAGGTGATAAAGAGGCCACTGGGAGCAACGAATAATTCATATGCATAAATGACACAAAACTGGAGTCATTCCAGATATGTGGATTAGAGTGCAGCTTTGACTTATTTCAGAGAAACTAATCAAGTGTAGACAGACCTCCATTGACAATTGAGTTGGCACAAAATACAGTTGATAATAAATCTGTTAAGAGTGTTCAAAATATGGTAAATGAAGTCAAGAAGAGATGTTTATCGGTTCAACTTCTTACAAGAACCACAGGCTGAATCAGGGGAATGAGGGCATTCAACATATTAGTTATAGAGGGCCCTGAGATGGACTGGCGACCTGTTCAGGGTGTACCCTGGCTTTTGGCCAATGTCAGCTCGGATTGGCTCCAGCTCCCCCGCGACCCTGTACTCAGGATAAGCGGTAGACTATGGATGGATGGTTATAGGATGTCCTTACATTAGAAGCTGAATGCTATTTCATTTAATCAGTCTAATAATCAATTGTTTGAGATTTAGTTTGCTAAACAGCGACAGACTGCTGCAAGATAAATATAGTAGTCCTGTAGTTTTCTGTAGTCCTCTTTTCAGTTAGACAGACTGTTTAAAAAAAATTTTTTTGGCTTCCCAAGTGTGGAGAACGGAAGGTTCTATACATGATCCAAAGCACACTAGCTCATCCGTAAGGCACGGTTGAGGTTTATTTGCTTCTTACAGACAAGTCATACATGATTTTAGGCTTTTAAACAAACAAGCAATGCTGATAGTCTCCACAATATCCATGTTTTCCCTGTTGATGGTGTCAGAGGAGAAGTCAAGAGTCACCAAATTCATCAGGAATCATCCTTGGAGGACCACGGATCTCCATACAAAATGGTTCTGGTCAGTATTACCTAAGATTACCTAAGTGACTGTCCAACAGGCCCTACCCTTTGCAGTATAAAGATTGTTAATGTAAATAGAGTTTATCTAGCCAAAGTTGTTCTATTAATGTGCTTTGAAGCTAATGTTCTGTAGAGTTTAACTTTGAAGTCAACACCAATGCAATTGTGCAAGCATGACAAATCAGAGAATTTAAATGAATGTCTGGTTTTCTGTTGTCAGGGGAAATGTTCTTCTATAGATGCTCCAACATTTCTCAAACCCTGTGAGGAGGACTATGTGCTGTGTGGAGTCTGGACAGGGCCTGCCACACTTTAACAGGTGAAAGGTTTTCCAAATAGGCCCTCATCGCCACTCTTTGGAAATTCATTTGGCGTCATCTGTCTCCTTGACTCATGCAGATGCTTTTAATCTGTGGTAATTATCCAGGAAGAGGGGTTGTGCTTGGTGAAATGGCTGCTAGGGAACCTTGATATTATTCATTCCTTTTGTTCAAACAGATTTGTAGAAAAGGCAAGAGAGTGCACAGGGAAAGACAACTCTTTAAATATCATTTTTTTATGATCACTAGAAAAATACATTTTGTAATACTGACAAACAGATTTCCGTACTGTCTAAAGTAGAATCTTGACATATTTAATAATTATTCAGTAATCTCTTTCTAACTTTCTAATGACATATTTCATGGTTGTGTTGATTATTTGACATAATCATATATTATTAACCGGCCATGACACAGCTGCTAAAATCAATATTTTCAAATGAGTAATGGGTCAAATGGTTGTGTAATGTGAAAGGGGTCTGCAGTGACACTGAAAAAAAAAACAGACCCATTTAGTTATGTCAACTTACTTCATCTTTTTAACTCAAATAGCTCTGACAAGTTTTGGATTTTGAACTCCTCTATATGAGTTTTAGAAAGTTAATCTTGCATTAATTCATTGTGTCGACTATTTGACACTTTTGTCGTGTTCATTGAACTTACATAAGTTATCAGTTGAAAAAAAAGGCGAGAGTGCGAGGATTGGAGCAAGAGAAAAAAAATGTCTAGGTGCTGCGTCTTTTGAGTTTGAGTATCATCAGAGTAAAATGTGTCAACATCTGTTTTTTTATAAACTATAAATATAGTAACCTTTTTAAAACAATCAGAAACCTTGCTCTTAAGCTCAATTCTGAGCCTGTTCTGTAAATAGTTTTCTAATAAATAAATACAGCAATTTCTGATACAAATTTCAGGCTTAAATAACTTCCAGTTAATCCCGCCTACTTATAGATTAAGCCCCCCCCCCTTTGAGTACAGATACAGAAAATTATACTGTTATTAATATAGACACTTCTGTTCTAAGTGCCATCGGTGGAAAGGGTTCCAGACAACGGCCTTAAGGCCCTTTCAGAAAGGAGGTGACATCTGCTACTGTTTTGAACTTTGACTGCAGAATTGAACTTAAATCCCTTAACTTGAAGTGGACAGTAGTATTAATTTTGTTAAGTTGCTTTAACTTGAAACTATGAGTTAGAATAACTCAAACTTATAAAAAGTTTATTTAACTAAAAAACAGAATTTAGGCAACTAGAACACTGTTGTTATATCAACTTTATGAACTTGAATTTTTAAGTTGAAACAAGGGCTATTTTCAAGTTAACTTGCATTTTCAAGGCAGCAGGTGAACTTGCATTTCCAAGTTAAACTAACTTTAAATGTCTTATATTTAGTAAGAGCTCATTTATGTACTATGAGCTCTTACTAGGATTTATTGCTGCTCTTACTAGTATGTATTGTCAGTTGTCAGATCTGTATTTGATGCTCTGTTAATACTTGTAAGTTGTTCCTCAAATGTAAGTCGCTTTGGATAAAAGCGTCTGCCAAATGAGTAAATGTAATGTAATGTAGTTATCGGAGCTTACAAATAAAAGTTGACAGGGAGTAGAATTTTGTTTGTTTAACAAGAGAAAGCAAGTTTCCTTGAATGGACAATGTAATATAGATAGTTGTTTTAACTCACAGTATTAAAGGTTCAGTGTGTAAGTTTTAGTGAGTTCAGTAGCTATGGTGCCTCAGATAGGACAAATCTCTGTGAAATAGCAGACCTTAACCCCAACGCTTCTTTACGTTAATGTATTAAAAAAATATTTTTACTTGATTATTCAGTAAAACCATATGCTATTGTGAATAGTACTGTTACTTGTTCATTAAACAACAGCCACAACAAGAAATGAACTGTTACATGAAGTCTCATTCTCCTGTATTACATTATTTTACTGTGTTGTAATCATACTTTGTCACATCTTGGGAGGGTTGGCTCATCTGGACTAACAAACCAAAGTAAATGAATAAAATCGCAAAAACTATCACATCTAGTGCATGAAGTGTGACCACTGACAGATAACAGGAAAATGTACGCCTCACCGTTTCTGCACCACAGCCCATTATAAACCTCATAATACATGAAGTTTACAAAGGCATTGTCAGGTGAGGGTCAAGGCTCCTCTTACTTTGCTTAATTAGATAAGCAATCTGCACATTTTACCAAAATGTCTTTATTATTTTTTTAAAATACAACGGAAACACAAAGTAGTACTGACAGCCATAATTTCAGCTTGTGGTAAAACGGTGCAACGTTTTTAATGGGCCTTTAGCATGTGAAAGAACAAATTACACATTTGTGTGTGCACAGTGGCAAAACACTATCAAAAAAACATTTTTTTTAATACAAATTCAGAAAGTATTCATTATTGGTCACTTGATAGGCACATCATGTTATGTGTCACTATTAGCAGTAAAATAAATACGTTTTTCACCAGGGCAGTATTCAACAGAAGTTTAGCTGCTTATCTGAGCTTCCCTGCTGTAGCCGTTTTATTGCCAATAATATTCATCAGCGTTTTTTTCTCAGGAAGGTAAGGGCACATTTCTGTCCACATTGCAAAGCCAATAACAGAGCGCTGTAGAATAACTACATTAAATTAAAATCCAACAATATATTTTTTCCTACCAGGGTAGTAAAAGTTAGCTGGCTGATCTGAGCTGTCATGCTAGAAGCTACATTTTATTGCCCATTAGTGATTTGTGATTGTCTCAGGAACATAACCAACAAACCCAAAACAGAGCGCTGGAGAGAGAGTCACTACATGAAATGATCGCTTCCATGCTCTGAGCTAACGTTACCATTTTATTGCCAATTACTGATCAGCTGATTGTCTCGCTAACCAGAAAAGCCAAACCACAGCGCTGGAGAACAAGCCTTCATTAAATTAATCCAACTACATATTTTACACCACTGACAGGGGAAACATAATTACACTGCCGAAATTATACAAGCAGAAGACGAACACTGTGATGACAAAATGCACTCTGTAGCGCTGTTTGTCCGTTGTCGGCTATTGTAGAAACATGACGACACAACACTGCGACCTCCATAGAAGGGAGTGCCTGTGGTTATGTAGATATAAATGTTTCATTGTAAGGTAAGAAAAACATAATGGTTCATTATGTAAGGTCTTTATACACCACTGAAAACATAGTTAGATATATATTCTATTCCATTTCTGTCAATAACTCCTCAGAAATATTACATACTGAACCTTTAAACAATCCTACTTACAAGTCAACAGTCTATAACTAGACTATAATACAGACTACTTCAGGAACAAAACCTTGCAAACCCATGTTAAAATTGCAAAATTTAGCTGATTGCTCCTAGCGAGTCAGCCAGCTCAAAGCTGTTACTGAGAACTGGTGATATCATTACTATAATTGCATGGACACAATAATACACTACAAAAACTATTTCCTTCAGCGATTCAGATCTTTACTGTAACACAGTAAATTTGATTACCCTTGACTTGCATAAAAATAAAAAGAAACATCAACCTTATTACTGATGCCATGCACGTTTTGTTTAGTTCACATGAATTCAGACATCTTAAAGTTTAATTGGAAATTTTATGTCACCTGTAGGTGACAGGAGACATATTATTCCCCCTCCAACACCTGTCGTCCACCAAGGTCATCCGCAATAAGGCCCTACACAACGAACACGAGGGCTGCCTGATTTGCATGCATAATACAGCATTTCAATGTTAAATGCCTTGTCAAAAGGGAACACTTTCTTCAGGAAAAGATAATGGCACAGCTGGGTATGTTCCATGTACTGTAGTACTATGCTGAGAGGTTTTCACAGAGCGGCACCTCCTGGTTTGTGATTTTACTGTAGCAGGAGCACTGACAGCCCTTTTCACTGCAGTGAGGAATGGCTAGGAGCCGGAGTTTGAATATTAATGAAGTGCTAAACTTTAAACAATGTACTTGAGATATTAAAAGCCCAATGTTCTAAGTATTAAATTGAAAGAGTTGGTTGCTCCAGGCAGCATATTTTCAGAAGGGAAATGAAGTTTGGTCACTGTGGTGGAGTAGTGCAGGGAATGAAATGCCATTTTAGCCCATTGAACGTGACATTTTTCCTTCCATCCACCTCCCTGTACCTCTCAGAGAGGAAGTCAGAGGCATGACCTTTTCTAGTTTCCTTGAGGCTTTGCTTGAGCAAAACGCCCTTCGATATTTTGCTGCGCATCTGAGCTAATTGAATCTAAAAGATTGCGGGTGAACTCAGAGCTGTGGTAATGAGAGCAAAGCTGCCTGCGCACAAAAGGTCTGTAAATTGATAGAAAAGGTGGGCGATCCCTCTGACAATTTGCCTCAGACAGAGCCTCCAAAGGGCAATCTCCCGGCCTGCCTGATCCTCTGCGGGAGCCAAAAGGGCACAGGGACGGGTGTTGAGTTATAGCCTCTAACCCACCAATACAAACGTCTGCTTTATCAGTCAGATATCATTCTGATTCTCAATATTTCACTCACTCAAGTGGAAATAGACTAGCAACAGAACTGACATCACGGAATTTGCTCAGGAACAAAAGATAGGTTCACATTTTACTAAAGTTTGTTTTGCTTGCTGTATTCATTCCTCCTATTCACAAACCTTTTTTAAAAATATTCAAATGGGCACCAGTTGAAACACTCTGAAACTTTTAATTAATGTAGCGCCTGGGTGAAAGTGAGGGATTAACACAAGTTAGATTCTAATAAAGTTAGGTGAAAATAATTCAGCAAGGCAGTTTAGCTGAAAGAAATTTAGTTTAATAAAAGTTTAATAAGTTAAGAGATTAGTATGATTTAGTCACATAAATAAGATGTATATAGTTGAATAAGTAGTTAAAATAAACAGTTGTAAACAATATTGAAGGCAAACAGTGAGGTCAACTAAATAAATAAATAAAAAGAAATTCCTGCATTCATTACAAAAACAGATTATGACTTTAGTTACAGCTATTTTATTTTTGATTGGTTACAGCCGTCATCAGTCAGCGCCACCTGTGGTGAACAGTAGAGGACGGAAGAATAGAAAGGAAAGACGCAGGCGAGGAAAGAGGAAGAAATGATGAGAAATGCTGTCTGTGAATGTTCTCAGTCATCCGGGTCATAGTTATCCGACAGCGGTTGAGGTCAAGGGCAAATGGACTAGTTGCCCTTGACATCAGCCTTGGTTGGATAAAGCTGAGAAATGCTAGATAGCCTGGTGAATGATAGTAGACAGAAGAAAACTGTAGACAATAACACAAATTTCTTGCTTAATCACAGTTGATCAGGGAAAAATATTTTTTTGTGAGTATGTATGTTTCCCACCTAACATGTGGGGTCAGGGGTAGTGAGTTTTATTGCCACCCCCTGTCTGATTTTAACTGAAACGGTCGATGACTTTTGTCCAGAAACCTGTAACGTTAACTGTAATTACTTGCAGATAACCGTAATGGAAATTAAAATTGCAGTAGGCAGGTCATTCTGAACTACATTTATAATAATAAATTATTTCATTCAAATTTGCATTTCTCTCTCTCTGGACTCTTTATTGGAGCAAAACTTCTTGCAATATAGTATATTAACTTGTAAAACTAATTTCAATAAAACTGCCTTCTGCCACTGACCATAATCCAGCCCTAATAATGCTTTTCCTCAGTTATTACGCTTTGCTTGACATTGACATGACATACAGTACAACCACTTTCCCCAAACTGTAGAAAACACAAGGTTACGATACAATATGGCAGAACATCTGTCCCTTTGTTATAGTAGATGCGTAATAACAAACTGACTTTGGAGAAACACAGCTCACTCCTGAATAAAGAAATAAAAATCGTATTAACAGCACTCACAGTAAGGCATGTAATCAGGCAGAGGATCATTGACCTCAAGCTGACTTCCAGGCATTGTATGCTGACACATCACATTCTGAGCCTTTACTGCACACACTCTTAAGTAAAATATCTTGACCATCCTATTATAATGGAGATTTAAGCAATACAACATGACAGAGAGATCTTTACAGTGAGATATTGGCACTGCACCAGCACCCCAAATAACATTGTGGAGCCGGGAATATGTGAATGAATGAATGAATGAATGAATGAATGAATCCATGTGATCTGGAGGTGATCTGGATAAAAGCCAGCATTTAAACGTGTAGTACTATTAAGCCTTTCCATAGGGTAACTGGAACAACTAGCCTTTTGTAAAAACATAGCCTTCACTAGGCAGTGGTGGAAAAGGTACTACATTTTCCTACTTAAGTAAAAGTACAGATACCACTCTAAAATGTCACTAGGTATATTAAAAGTCATCAAGTAAAATACTATTCAACTAACAGTAAAAAGTACCTGGTTTTAAAAGTACTGAAGAATCAAATGTAAAAAGCACTACACATTCAAATCTATCATTCTTACAAAAATCAAAAGGGGCTGTAAGTAGATTTTCAATTAAATCAATTATTCTTAAATCAGATTTTTACAACCTTTTTATCAATGGGCTGCTTTTAATGTGAATGCACTGGGTCATGGTGTAGCCCTGTGTGCTCTCCCGAGCCTCTCTCTGACTATAGCAACAACACTGCAGCTAACGACATGCGGTCCACTAACACCATAAAACAATAAGCTCCCAGCACAACACACACACCATAAACTCCATGTAAGGATGAAAACAACAACAAAGGTTTATGTGCTGAAGCACATCAGGCCAAACAAGTTCTACTTCGTACAGGCTTCTCCCTCTAAAGCTATCGCTATCAGGCGTACCCCTATGTACACATGCAGAGCACTGAAAAAATCTTTGTATTTTCCCATAGTTTGTTGGCGCCCATGACCCTCCCTCTCCCCGTTAGGAGCTGAACTCTGCTGATCAGTGGAGCACGGACACTGCTGCCTGCCAAACACTACCACAGCGTGATTCCCAGCCCTTTTGAATATGGTCCCCCATGGGTCATGGTGGGATTCACCCCCCCCCCCCACCTGTGATGGTGGCAGTGGAGTGGCTCCTCTTCATGGCCACATTTTCGAATGGCCTTTTATTGTGGCCAGCCTAAGGCACACGTGTGCAATACCCATGCTCTCTGCTCAGCATCTTGATATTCCACACCTGTGAGGTGGATGGATTATCTCAGCAAAGGAGAAGTGCTCACTAACACAGATTTTGACAGATTTTTGAACAATGTTTGAGAAAAATAGGCCTTTTGTGAACATAGAGAAAGTCTTAGATCTTTGAGCTAAGCTCATGATGTATCGTGGCAAAAAAAAGTGCTCCGTATAATTTTGTTTGGTGTATTTTGGCTCTGGGCAGGTGAGTCTGTGTTTAGTGGTACCTTATGGGACCAGTGAGGTGTCATTTGCCTGTAACCCAATAGCAAAAGCCTTAGAGGGTGAAACCTATACAAAATAGAATGTAGTTTTGTATTTTATCTCAGATTCTATGAGTATAGCCGCAGCCCTCTATGCAGCATTCAGGCCAAACGTGAATTTAATCCAGGCAACGCTTTCCTCGTGGGGGGTTTAAAGCTAGACATCGCTGGAGTGTTCACACACAACGTGATAATGCGAATAAACACAACTCGCTATTACTACAGCTGTATGAACCCAAAATAAACATTTTGCTCTGATTAAATAGCAATTAACGGATCAAACTGATGCCGAAATCCAGCAGAATCCAGTCCGACTACAGGTGTTTATTTGTCCAAAAGCTCGAGCGCAGCTCCCTGCTCCTCTAGCCCAAGTTTAGCAGCTCTCAGCTGGCCAGCAGATTTTCAATCGGCGCTCTGCCTTGCTCTTTCCACACAATGCTCTGAAGCTGTCTGTGACGTACAGACAACCTCAACGTTGATAGGCTATCATGACTCAGCGTCATGCGAATTCCTTGCTTTCTTTGCAACGAATTTCTTGAATTCGCCTGACAGGAAATCGCAACTCCACACGTATTTGCATTGATTTTGTATGTGAATTCACCGCCCCAAACGCTCGCTTTGCTTTTGGTCTGAAAGCGCCATAAATTGTGGGCCTCACTGGACCTGTGGTTCTTAGTGCAGAAGAAAACAGTAATGTTACTTATTGTCTAAATGTTATAAAATGTATCAACAATCTCATTTATAATATTTAGTCTAGCTCCGTAACCATTTCATTATCATCCAATACATCCAGCTCTTTCAATTGCTGAGCCTTCGGCGAAAGATACAGAAATAGTAAGGTTACAAACCAGATAAGAGAGCAAACGCTGAAAAAAAACGTAATTATATATAATTAATGTAACGTTGCAATGGGAGTTTACCTGAGTTTCCAAATTTTTGTCTCCCTGTCTGTCTATAACCGCTTTCACACTACCTTTTTTCCGTGAGTATTGTGCCAATATGCGGCTCGCTGCGACAAATTAAACAAACAACACGTTATGTTGGCTCCAAACAAAAGTTTTGGAGCCGACGTAAACCAACCTTTGAGCCGGCAAAGTTGAAGTAACAGAGCCTCATGTCTGGGGAAAAGCCACAGCTGGCATGCCGGTGTTTCTGCGTTGGAAACTCGGAAACTGAAAACCATTTAGAAAACTTTGCTACCATACAAGCATGAATGGAAACCATTGGCTGTGTGCCAGGTAGTTAAGGCTTGGAAAAATAGCTGGCAGTGTGATAAACGGGCTAAAACATGCAAAACTATTGCAACCATCTATGTCTCTAAAGATAATATATCTGCTACTGGCTCAAACAAGAACAAAAGTTCCTCACCTCACCCACATGCAGCCATACACCCAGGAACAATAAGAGCAAACTGCTATCTGGACCATCCCAGAGAAAGACACTTGAGAGCTGCTCAGGGCTCGTAACGGCTATGTGAGCAGCCAGCAGTGATTAAAATGACATCAGCACCATGGAAACTGTGCATCCTGCCATTCCCTCAAGGAAAATCACAGGCCTGTTCCAGCTGTATTTCACTGCAGATAATTCAATATAAATTTTAGTGCCACATTTAAGACCTGAGATGTGTTCTACTGAAGAACTGAGGACAGCATATATATATATATATATATATTACAAAATAGAAGAATAGAAGGCAGACCATGGCTAGAAATTTCATCTTCTAGACATCACAATTAGCACCAACCACTATTACTGAGTAATCGCTGGGATTTGCAGTTAAAAATCCATAGCAATGAGTATGTCCCGTTGAATATGTATATACTGTAACATAAAGTAGAATCCTTGTGATAGAGCACAAACCTCCAACGGTGACTACTATTTGCAAACCCATAAGTATAATGTCTTATGTCAGATGTTGGAAGCTGGCTGCAGGGAGTCACCACAACCAGTTCTCTCGAAATGCCTCACATTGGTGTTATTATTTAATGTATTCATTCAACACCATTAGTACACTGTTGCCTAACTGAGTAGTTATTTAAGAAGTGATAAAAATCAAATAAATAAAAAAAACTGCAGAGTTCTCAGTAAGGACATGCTCTGAACATCAACGACAATAGGGCAAAGACTGCACATAGTTTCTTAACACACTCACAAAACCCAGGACAACATATCCAAATTACACCAAGACACTGAAAATAAAAGGTAAAACATCCAAAACAGTTCAAGGTGCAACATTTCATTATTGGATCCAGTCATTAAAATGACAGGCAGACAATTCCTTAAAGTCCTGTTTCTGACCAATTATAAAGAAAGAATGTACAGAATGAAGCACTGTGTGGTTTGTGTGCGTGTGTGTGTGTGTGTGTGTGAGAGTGTGTGTGTGTGTGTGTGTGTGTGCGGGCTAGTTATGTTTCCCAACCAGAAACCACTGAGGGCACTGTCAGAAAATGTGCAGTTGGATCAAGTTGAGAAATAAAATGCAATATTTTATATAATGTAATAAAGGAAATATACTAGTGACACCATAAACCTCACTCCTCATTTAACTGTTATATGGTAAAGAAACCAACATGTTTCTTCCCAAACTCCTCCTGCTGGTGTGTTTTTAAAATACCACATTCAGATGGATGACACTGACCCGGGAACTATGGTCAACAGTATTCAGTCAATTCAAAGAAAATCCCAACCTCTTTGGGGCCTGATCAGAGAGTCGTCCTGATACTGCCCGTGTTGACTTTAGTTGAGGTAGCTGTAGATTTTGGGGGTGACTTCTGATTCAGTGTTTGTAATTGAAGGTGAGGGAACATTCATATTTGTTTTTATATATATATACATTTTAATACAATTATATAATATAAATTGTACACATTCATAAAGTAAAACTGTCAAATCAGAGCTGAATATTAAATTGTAGCTGAACTAAATCATACAGCATTGCAGCAGATCATTACAAATGTACATGTATCATTTCGTGGTTCAGGCTGTGTAATTGTGGTGTGCGCACCCCCACCCCTGGGGGGGTATGAGCTGCCTCTAGTTTTGATTCACTTCTATCATGTTACTGTTTCATTTCACTTTACTATCGGTAACAGTTGTCTTCAGATTGTCGTAAAGCACCTTGTCCCTTCTGTCGACTACATCTTCCAGTGATTTTGAAAAGATGAGCGGTGTGACTGTTCCAAGACGATTTTCAGTAATGTTCAGAAGCAAGCATGCAGGATCTGTCCCCAGGAGAAATTATGGTTCAGATACTGATAAAGTTTAACTCATTGATCCTTCTGTCTGCGTGGAGTCGTGGCTATGAGTTTATCTTTCCTCTGAGGCCCACAAACATGTAGGCACATAGACTGACCAGGAGGCAGACAGGCTCATTACTTCACTTTATAGCCTGTGACAACCCTGGGGATCATACCTGCTGTGGGAGTACAGTAAGGGAAGCAGGTGAGTAGTTTGATAAAAACTAGATTAAATCCGTCAGGTTGTGTTATGCATAGCAAGTGAACGATAGCAATTACATTCACAGATTGTGCACCTTATCACACTGCAATTACAGGATCTTCGCTAAAGCCGTTTCATAAATAACTCTGTCCAGGAAATAAAGTGCGCTAACAGTTGTGAGACTGGTTGGACAGCTTTCTGATCTGCTGTGGTTGTGTGTAAAGCAGAGTGATTATTTTCAAGGAGGGAGGCATGAAAGCCAGTGAAATACCAATTTGAAGGTCACAACCTTTTGTTGATCTGAGCAGATGGACTGGTTTGTGATCTGAACCTTTCAGACGGGGGGTCGATGAGTGATGCTGCGCTGGACGTCCAAACAAGGGGAATTCAAAGATTGAAAATGTTCTTTATATGAAAAGAACTGTGTTACAAATGAGTCCCACATTACACACCTGAGCCTAATAGGAATTCTAATGACTTTTAAGTTACCCCAGTTATTTTCATTCAAAATAGTATATAAGTATTTATGTAAGTATGTTTGATTACAACTTCTGGATTTCTCAAGTTGCCCCAATAGACTTAAAGGATCTTTAACAGTGAACATAAACAGAGCCAAATTATTAAAACCAAATGTGTCGAAAACCTTCAGTAGGGGCATTTTCCCAATAGCTAGTATATGAAGAATATAGTTTTTGCTGCAATACAAATTGATACTTCACTGCATGTTTTTCTCCGACCAAGGTCTCTTTATTTATTGGATATTCATTCAGGATAGCACTTCCTTGTTAATCAACCTGTGAGGGATAGACAATTATGACCAACATGTTGGTAAGAGTTCAGTTTAAAAAAATAATTTTTCAGAAAAATTCAGAAACTATTAGCTGAAATTATATATTTGAATTCATAATTAAGAGTAAAAAAAGCCCAACAGTCCATGTCTTGTAGTCCATCAGGGCTGAGCTTTTAGCGTGGCCCTTTGCATGCCATGTTGCTCTTATAGTAAACTAGACAATTGCTCGGTTCTCTTATGTACAATGGAGAAAACTGACAAGCTGTCAGAATTCATCCAACCATCTGGGAAGTAATGATAGAAAGCAGTTTGGATTCAAGATGTGAAAATTCTGGATAAAGTAAAGGATGTTTGCTGACTTTGCAAAACGTCATTTTTAATAATATTTCTAACCATACAGATTTTATGTTTGTTCTCCACATGATTAAGAGGCACTCACAGGCAGACATAGTTTCTTTTTCTTTCCTTTTGTTTTTCACTTCAGTGTTTAGAGGCATGATAAAGTCGCATTCAAGGTTGCAGTAAATAGTGGTGATGTGTTGCATTACAGTAAACAGGAAGCCAATAAAATCCCAGACCTGCCCTTCTCTACTGATGGAGTCAACCCAGTGGATCTCATTTCAGCCTGTACCATTACATGCTGTGACAGCCTTGATAAAAGTTTTAATTGCATCCCTCTGAGCTTTTCTCTGATGCCTGAGACAAATTGACTTTGGGCTAAAAGTCAGATGGTATCAGAGATTTTTACTGCAGTCTCCAGCAAATAATCCTTTGTAAATTTGATACGCACCCCACAAATAGCAAGTGGCACACAGAGGAGAAGATTTACCCTCCCATCCACCTGAAACTTATTTATAGCCAATTTATGATAGTGAGAGAGCATACATAAAAAGTTTTTAAAAAATTTGATAATGAAATGCTACAAGTCACACACAACATAACAAAAGTGAAATAAATCATCTCTATATCTAAATTGTTTGTAAAATATTAGCAGTCTTCTAATACTCTGTGTGGGGTTGATAGCTATTACCCTTACTTATTTAATAATGTAAAGTCCAAGTCACAGCAGATCAAGGACAAGAGTTGTAACACTGTGAGATAAAGGTGATACAAGCACTAAAAGATGTGTAAGCGCATTACGGAACAACTAGCGCATTATATATTATCATTTGTTTTGAGAGAGAGAGAGCTACATGGAAATGGATCGAGAAAGAGCATCCCCTGACACCAAGTCAGCTTTGTTGACTGCAGACTGACAGTTCCATGACCCAACAGGGATGCAGATGTGGGTGGTGTCTGTTTTAGAGGCTGAGGATCGCATGGTTTCTGCACGTAATGACATGATACCTAGGTGGACTCGCACTGGTATACTTGGTGGTCTTCTGCTTCGTTTCGAAATACCAGTATGCCAATTTCCAGTATGCTATTGAGATGGCATCTTGTTATGCATTTAATTTTGTTACTGTCAAATAAACAAAATCAAAAAAACAAAACAAAAAAAACTCAGAACCCTCAACAGTGTCCTTGGTACCTATTGTTACACCCCCAGGGTAAGGTGGAGCAGTTGAATATCCTGTTAAAAGGATTGGAGATGTTAAGAGTGAGGCGGACGCAGTGTGTTACGTTGGCTTTTTCTCTCAGTAGACTGAGAACCGTCTAGAATTCCACAAGACAATCTGCGTCACCTTAGGAGAGTGACCCTCCCCCCTGCTGGCGGGAATGGGTATCAACACCCAAAAATGGCAACCTTAACATGAGAATTTATGAGAACACTCATCTGAAGGGAATAATACATAACAAATCAATATATCCAAATATAAACACACATTTAGTGGGTCTCACACTACATTAACATAGACAATATTTTTCTACTACTTTTACTTTTGTGATAAATGAACATAACTAGATCACTCCAACTTCAAGTGGCGTTCAACAGTATTTGTTGTAGGTGGCGAGAACGCAGTATTTACCCACGTAGTTTTATAGCTGGACTGATTGCACCCAGCTGAGATCGCCCCCCAGTTGAACAAGACAAAAGCTTTTTTTCTGTGGGCAGCAAGCAGCTGTTCAGAATCTCTCAGCCAGCTAGAAGTTTTAAGTAGAATGCTCAGTAAAGTGCCAAGTGATAGCTGGTAGTAAGATAAAATAAAGTAAATTACCTCACTGCTGCAAACTCTTTCTTGCCCATAAGCACTTGTGCTAGCAACCTGTCTGAACCCCAGACATGCCACAAGCCATCCGTCATCACACCGGCTGGTTAGCTTCCTGACTCCTGGTCCTTTAGTGACCGGCCGGTCCGCCAGTCTGATTCCTGGCCTGCTAGCAACCAACCAGCTAGCATCTTATCTAGACAAAGGTTTATAGTCCCAAATTGCAGAACAAAGCGGTATAAAAATAGCTTTGTTCCAGTAGCCTTCGCTCAACAGAACAATTTATTTTATTTATTTATTTAGTGAATTTATTTAGTTATTTAGTGAATTTAGAGTGAGTACAAATAAAGTAACTTGAACCTAAACCTGCTATCTACTAGCCCTCGTCATGGCCAGCTCCATGTCCCAACTGCTGACCAGCTCTTCATCCTCATTGGCAGCCAACTCCTTGGCCTCGCCATTGTCCAGTGCTGCAGAGGTCTCGGGTTTAAAGGCAGGGTTTAAAGTCCGCTACACTGCGGAGTCTGACAGCTGTGAGCAACATGTGAGGACCTAGGATGTTACTGCTGAACAAACTCAATAACTGTCCATTGGAAAGTAAGCCAGATGTAAGACAGAAGTAAGCTAGCTAACAATGTTAACTGTCCTGTCAGATACAATAATCTTGCCAATTTTATAACTTAGCCCACGGTTGTTAACCAATACTTTTAGCTAAGCTAATTGTTCATATATAGAGGCCAGTGGCAGCAAACTGGATGTAATGCAGGCTAGCATAAACAGGACAAAACATGTCAGCATCTGTGTCATTTACACTGGTGACATGTCCCCATCACTTTTGGAAAGCATTTGTTAAAAATGCTTTGAAAATTAGCTTGCAACAAGAAATGGTAAAGAACAAATGAAAGTGCTTTGAGAAAGGTTTATTTGCACCTATTTATTTATTTAAGTAAGATAAAACAAGCTACTGATTATAAAATGTGTTTTCTCAAATAAAGGGAGGTATTTAAGAAAACTAAGCATAATGTGTCATGGTTTTGGGTTTGTGTGTCATTTATTCTTTGTTTCCTGTTTTACTTTGATATTTACATCTCCTATCGGTTTAGACCACTTCACTTCCCCCCTGGTGTTTTCTCCAACCCGTGTAATTGTTTGCTCCCTTGTTGATTTTTCCCATTTGTGCCTTGTTATTCGCCTTCCTCTTCTATATTTATATCTTTCAGTTGTCTGTTGTTGTTCCTCTTTGGTCAAGTGTCCCAGCCTGTCTCCTGTGTTTTCTGCCTGTGTTTTGGATTTTGCTTTGGCTTTATTGTCTTGTATTATTGCCTGTACCGCTTTTGATTGTATTTGCTTTGATTTGAACCGTGTTTTGAATTTTTCATACTTCTACTCCATATAAGCCTGTTGTTTTATGATTACAACAGGAACTGCATCTGCTCTGCCTGGTGTTAAGGGTTATAAACAAAAGTGATAGAAAAGCGCATTAATAAATTCAACAATATAATCTTGCTATTTTCAAAGCGGAGGATTCTCCGTGACTCAAGCCTCTGATGTTGACCGAAGTCAGTATGATTCTTTTCCGGCCTGAGGGCTTAAGCACATGAAAGACTGTCATTTTTTTTATCCTTATTTGGAGTTTATGTTGGAGACTGTGTTGTGCTGGGAGTCAGGCGTTTTTTTTGGTGTTAGGGTTAGGGTTATTGTTAGCTGTGGTGTTGTTGCTATATGTACGGTTCAAAATCAGTAGATTTGCATGTAATTCGATTTTATATATTTAGTGCTATTTTACAATGACAGTTATTTCATTGTGCTTTTCATATAGACCAGGTCTAAACTGTACTCCTTGTGATATTATTTACAGTGACCTAATGATTTTCATCCATGAGCAAGCACTTGGCGACAGAGGCAAACATCCTTTTAGGAGGCAGAAACCTCAAGCAGAACAAGTGTATCCTGTAACAACTGAAATGCTTGTTGTTGGGATCCGCCAAAGTGGATAGACTGGACCTCATTTGTGTACTTGTACACATAATTCTTACTGAAGTCAATGTGAATTAGGCATTCGTTGTGTGTGAGATCCTCCCTAAGCTCCCTGTACGCCTTCTATTGCCCCTGGATGTTGAAAATACGCCGAAGACAACATTATTTTTACTTTTTAAAATTTTGATTGACTTCAGTAGATCACTGTGCGAATGCAATGGAATTGGGCCTGACCAATGCAACAGCACTCACCACAAACACCATAGGCACAATCCTTCCATTTGGGATCTCAGACGATAGGATCTCTAAATTCTTTGTGGACAGAAGTCCACTTCTAAAACGACTGCAGGTTTTTATTATGCATCTTGCACTGTCAGCTTCAATTTGTGCTTCAACCCAAAATGGCCTTTGAGTAAGACACCTGGTGTGTACTTTCAGAGACAAATTTCATGTGCATGTTTTCTGCATATTTCTTAATTATATTCCCCATGGTTGCTATAGCAAGCATCTGTTTGTCTTTTTTTTTATTGCATTGTTCTTGAAATGGTGGCAGCGTGGGTTTTCACCATACTGAAAAACCAGCCTTGTTGGAGGAACAAAAGCCCACAGGGCAGGGTGCAGGCCACAGGGTCCAGAGGTGGAGCTCAGCACCAGGGCTGGAACGCAGTCCACATAATAATAATAATAATCTTTATTTATAGAGCACTTTTCAAAACAATGTTATAAAGTGATTTCACAACAGCAAAGACAAAAACACAGAAAACAAATTAAGATTCACAGTAAAAACAGAGCTAAAAAGACCATGAGGTTTGTGGCATTTATTTGAAACAAAAGCTGAGAGATACTTAGTCTTCTCAGCTTTAACAGTTCTCTGATAATTGTGCAAGAATATCATCTAAGAATATCATAAGAAACCTGCAAATAAATCTTTTTGCCAATTGCACTCAGCTTTCCTAAACTCTTGTCAAACAGCACGAGTTAAGTCATTTATCCAAGGTTCAGATTTAGGTTCTGAACGCATAGATTTAAATGCCGCAATGGTGTCAAGAATGTTGCAACAAGTGGATAAAAAAGAAGAGATTAACTCTGCTGTATTTTGAGAAGCAGAGGATCCCATAGCAATATTAAAAGCACCAGAGAATTGAGCGGCAGTGGTGGGTTTGATCATTCTGCAGATACGAGGTGGAGCGTGTTGCTTAACGGTTTGATGGGGAAGAGAAACTTCTGTCTACATTACAAATAGGTACACCGCATGACGATCAATTGTGTGACGATGGACCTGTGTCGGACCAGAAACAGATTTAAAACAAGATTTAAAAAGTCTTTTGGCAGTGGATTTGTACGACAACATACAAGAATGTTCATATCCCATACAATTAAAATCCAATCTCAATCTGACCCAGTTCAAACATGGTTAGTTCCAAACTTGAGAAGACCAGTGACAGCTGTCTGCAGTTGTAGTTTTTCTTGAAGATAGTGGCAAGTCCACCTCCTCGACCAGTAGTCCTTGGACAGTTAAAATAAGAGCAATCAGCTCTTTAAAAGTTCAGAAAAAGAGCTCGACTTACCAACATTCAGCCAGCCAACATTTCAGTCAAGAATAAGAAGTGTCAGGAAAAGAAGTCATTCAGGATGACGGTCTTATTCACTAGCGATCTAGTACTGACCAGGACAACTCTGACAGGAGTGGCAGGACTGGCCATCCGAGGTACTCGACTCAGTGGCCGAAGATGTCCGTGGTTAACGGCACCTCTGCGGGGGCAAGGTGAACATTGGTGAGGAAGATGGCCTCCACATCCGGGCCGACATCAGGTACCAGCCAGGTGTCAGCAGGGTCCAGGGCTTGCCAGGACACATAGCAATAATGAATTGATCCACATTCTGCCAAGAAACCACGGGGAGTCCGACTAGATCCAGGATATAACGCCAGATATGCTTTAAGCTTCACCAGCTGACCGCTGCATTTTCCCCCACTGCATGGAGCGACTTCTCCGGGTAAGATATGGCGGATTGCGCAGCAGGTGAGCAGGTATCTCAGCAAAGGAGGAAGAAAAGTTTTCTTACCACCAATGATCAATGTTCCACAGAGAATTAGAGATTAGGATTAATAAAGTGTGTCTTCTGAATCTGCATTCATGTAATGGCCCCAAAGCCTAAAAGCCCACTCATCAAGCTCCATCATATCAGCTCAAATCTGCAAAATCCAAACTCAGATGAGTTTGTGAGTTCTACTGCTCTCACCTATAAGGGGTTGGCTCGTGTGGTACAAGGGCTAATAAATATTGGTGCACATTATGGGGCAGTGGATGCAGACCCAGTCATTCCTCACAAAATAAAGAAAAAGCTAGTCTCTTATACTTACAAGCTTTTATACAAGAGTGCTATTTTCCTATTATTATCATGTCTTCATACATTGTTCTCATCTTTAACCTGTTCCTTTTATTATTATTCTCATCATTCTAGTCTGTCCACATGTGTAGGGTTTAGGTCAGGGATGTGGAGTTGTTTTCTGTTCCTCTCCTGTTTTGGCTGGGACCAGTATCTTTTGTTCCCCAAAACATAGAAACCCAGTCTGTGTAAATGATTATGAAGCCCTTTGCTCTGGGCCAATAAATTCTTAAGACAACGGTTTGTTGTAACTCAATTATTTGCTCAACCTCTCACCAGGAAACGGATTTCCATGACAGTCACTTCCTCACAGAAGAATAGAAACTGTTGTGTAAAGTGATTTCGACTTTACAGGTCGACACAACAATAAAGATAACTGATGTGAATGTTCAAGAACAAATCAGAAAGGAACCTGTCAGAAGAACATATGGTCCCAATATCAAGAAATATTTTTATTATAACAACTATTTGTGGATACCATACATTCAAGGAGAGGGATGCACAAGACTTCATGTAGGAGGTGACTGGCCAAATAGTTGAGAGCAAAGACCTGGTTGCATACTTGATGGCTAGATGGCAAGGAAGGGTTAGGTTGCTGCAAGGCAGCGATGCTTAGTAGACAAACACAGTCTGCTTAAACTAATACCACAACAATTTTATGTATTTATGTTTTTTATTGAACACACTGTGTAAACATTCACAGTGCAAAAAGTATGTGAACCCCTAGACTTCTCCATAAGCTAATTGGAGTCAGGAGTCAGCCAAACTGGAGTCCAATAACTGAGATGAGAATGAAGGTGTTGGTTAGGGCTGCTCTGCCCTATAAAAAATACACACCAATTTTAATTTTGCTATTCTCATGAAGCATTGTCTGGTGGAAACCATGCCCTGAACAAAAGAGCTCTCAGAAGTACTAAAATAAATAACTGTTGATTTTCATGAAGCTGAAAGGGGTTACAAAAGTATTTCTCTAAAAGCTTTGACGTTCATCAGTACATCCCAGAGGAAAAGAAAATCTGAAAAGAGATCTCCAAAATGTCTCATTCATTTTTCCTAGACAACTTTGAGATCCATATGACACCAAACTGAGACAAAGGTTTATTTCTCATGTGTCTCAGGCTTTTCT
>JAPMOB010217360.1:0-21427 GCA_029875015.1 Lepomis gibbosus | reverse complement strand
CCCCCCAAGTCATTTATCGAATTCAGCCCAGTTACTTGCGCAAAGTGAAACTTTCTAGCAAGAAAATTTAACCCATGCCCTGCCGCGGTTAACTTCTGTTACACAAGACATCCACATGGACGTTTGCTTAGTAAACTTTACGCACGGGTGTGAACGGAAGTCATCTAAATGGTAGGCTACTGTTCAATCTGGTTATTTTCAAAGATCAGTTGGCCCAGTAGAGGAGAAAGCTAATGAAATACGTGTTTGATTTGAGCAGTCTTCCGCTGAAAATATAAACAAATAGGTACTTTAATGATAATTGCTGTTTTAAAATGCCTTTAGAAAACCTGAATGATAGATGTATTTAGTTTATATGCATGGCATTCAAGTGTCACACACGGTAATTTTACCAGCATTAATAAACGGATATCTGATGGCAGCTTTTAACCAGACGTTGTGCAACATCTTTGGATAGGCTGCACTACTTGGCTTCATGCCCTCGTACGGCAGGGAACGTGCCGCACGAGGGCAGGCTGCATCTACGTGTCACCATCCAGGAGACACCGCTGTTTTTTTTATCACCCAATATCATGCTGAGAGAGTCTGCAAGTCCAGGTCCATGAAGAAAAACGATTATTATTGACCATATCCTTCTTGAGGTCCTGAGTTTGTTTTGTGTTTTCAACACTGTCAACGCGATTCTTATTTTGACTGTTTACTAGGGTCAAGGCCTTTATTCATTTAAACTCAACAAAAAATGCAAACAATTATTTTCTTTGACAACATGAACAGTTAAATGTACACATGTATGTTGCATTCTTAACTACTTTACAATTATTTACTTTCAATTTATAAACTAATCTAATATTGGGCTATGCGTCTTTATTTATTAAATGTTTCACTATTTGTTGGCTCTGTTCCAATGATGTCTTCACTTCATTCCCGCTATAAGCCCATACCTTTGTGTCAAAATCTTAAAAACCTATACATTTACTTTTTTTGTTGGTGGTACATTTCTGTACTTAAGTAAAGGTAGTGATATACACCAGTTTAGAAAATGTCATGCATTTAAAAATCTAGTAAAAAGTATTAAAATACCAAAAGTAAAAGCACTTATTATGCAGAATGGCTCATTTAAAAAACACATCATATTACAGGATTATAATTAATGATGCATTAATGTGTAAGCATTATTAATGTCGAAGCTGGGAAAGGTGGGACTAAATTCAGCTACTTTACTGCCATATGCTATAATCCATAACAATATAAATTATTAGTTGATTTGTATTTTACATTAACAACCTGACTCTCGAAAATATCTAGTAACTAAAGCTGTCAAATAAATGTAATGGAGTAAAAAGTGTGAAGTAGCATAACATGGAAATACCCAAGTACTTGAGTAAATATACATAGTTACATTCCATCACTGCTTACTGAGGATGTCAATCAGGCTGAGCTCATTAAGTCAATACTAAAAAGTAACTTCAAGCAGCCATTTGCAACAGTTACACTTAAAGGAGATTAGCAACATTAACATCTGTTTCATTGCATTTACTTGTTTATTTAATTATTTGTACTGGTATGACAACGGATGTATTAAAAGAGAAAGGGGTCCCACTGAGGCTGTGTTGAGTCCAGTCATTAAACTCACTGATGTGCAGCCTGTTGCCTATTGAATACTGTTTCTTAGTGTGTTTTTCACACTTAACTAAATCACTATAATCTTTTTATTTTCAGGTAAGGAACTTATGTTGTTTTATATGGCTCACAAATAAGATTGGAGACACACTGATCTACAGAGGAGACATGCAGACCCTTTGTATTTGTCACCTGCCAAATAGGGCATCAGGATGGTTCAGCCTGCAGGCTTTCTATTCTTAGTCAAAGAAACCTTTCCCTGGTCTATAGTCCAGCCCCGCCCTGCTCTCTGCTGCAGTCCAGATTTATAAGAGCCACAGATCCTCGGTACTGGTTTGGCACAAGACTTCCCGAGCAGGACATGTAACCCACAAAATGTAGCCAGTAAGTATTGACGTTGAATTGAGTCTTTCTTGTGTGTCTGACCTGAAAGTAAACAAATCACAACAAATGTTGCCACAAAACTAATATTTACTGTAAGTTAGGAGTGCTTGGAAATAAAATATACAGTTTCTGGTTGTTTTCTTGGTACACCTACAGCAGCAGCAGCAGCAGCAGCAGCAGCAGCAGCAGCAGCAGCAGCAGCAGCAGCAGCTGTGAGAGACTAATTCTTTTACGCTTTGAATATATCTTATCCCATGAATCTAGGTATCCAGGGCAGCTCACAGCTTTGCTTCTTGTGAGATTTAACGAAGATGATGGTCTTAAAATGGTTTTACCACAAGAAAACTTCCCCACAAGGAATATACCTGTTGTCTTCCCCTGAGGCCTCACACTGCCAGTCTGAGGAGTTTACAACTAAATGATAGATCCAGAGGGTTTACCACAGATCATGGGGAGACAATGCAGGTGAGATGCTGAAGAAATGTTTAAAAATGAAAATGATTACACTCTGTCGTGGGACACCCTCCCATAATGTCGATCTTTAGTTCCTCCTGTTTTTAAATAAAACTGATGAAGGATTTTACATTCTGACCTGAGTTAACCTAGAAATATGTAAAAAATTATGAATTATACGTTATTTGACAACTGCAGGGCTGCAGATCGTCAGGTTTCTTGTGACACATGTCTTGCTTATCATTGATTAACCTTTGCCAGAATCAGCGCGGTCAGCTCTCCTCACGTTTCAGCTTTGAGCAACATGCTGCTGTATCTATCTTCACATTTGGTTGATCTACACGTGACAAATTAGTGCTGAGAGCACTTAATGTGTGAGCTATTAAAAACTGTCTTTAAAGGACCAGTGGACCCAAACATATACATTAATACAGTCTGATGTTAAGGGGTTGTCTTGCAGGTGAATATAGGGTAAAAGAGTTTAGCTAAAGGGTGCCACCATGAAACCTCCCCAGTTTATTACTTACATTAAAACAGTTATCTTTTGTAGTACAAGTTTTCTGAAATGTTTAAATATACAAACGAGGTATTACATAATGAATTCAGGAGAAATCTACAGACACAAATAGTGTATTAAACAACTAAATGTGTATTTTGGCAAAATAGGCCAATTTCTCACCATTGACCAGTGCATGAAAAAAATATGTTTCTGCCTGTAGTGTCTTGCCTTAAGCTTTACTGTATGATGTAAGTGACCGCCGGCTACTTCTTTTTTAATACTTTCTGGATTAACGTGTTTTTAACCCTAAAGTTTCTAGAACAAATATCTGCACAGTTACCAAAAAGGAACCAACAAACAAAGATAAAGGTCACACAGACTAATTTAAAGTATTGTTTAGAAGTGGACAGGCTAAACTTATGTCTAGGTAAAGTATGTAATCTTTGGTGTCTTGCATTTAAATCAGAGGTATTTTATTTATTCAATTTTTAGTGATTTTATTATTTTCTTCTACTGTATTTAATGTACAGTATAAACTGTATCTATTTATTTATCAGAGACAGCAAACATGAGACGAGCAGACGAAATAAATAAAAAGAAAGAAACCTAATAAAAGCAAAGAAAAAGAAAGAAAAAGATCAACATCTTTAGCAACCATTGTCACATTCACAAAGCCAGGTCTAGTAAAAACAAAACAAACAAACAAACAAAAAAGCAAATATATCGGATATAGGATTAATGTTGGGACTGTCAGATCTTAAATAAATTCTGTACATTAATAAGAACTGAAATCCTTCTATCTGTTAAAACAACATCATAGTGTTACAAAGCATTTTTAAAATATATCCTGCTCATAAATGCTAAAGTGAAATAACTACCCAAAAATCAATCCAATTGTTGACATGTTTAGGCACAGTGAGGCGGCCATAAATATTCTTGTCATTCATTCAGTGCCATACCCACAACTGTTCACATGCCTCTCGGGCCCTCACTCACTCATACAGGGGGTCTGCACAGCATGTGACAGCTTCTCAGCTCCTGTGTCCCTGCCTTTCGACCCAAATATGGACGCTCCAGCAATACTTTTGCGGTTGTCATGGAGGTGGGTGACGTGGTAACACATGCCACCTCACAAGGTTCTCACCTTACCCATATGGTGGTGGGAGCGTGGGGACTGGCCCCTGAGTCAGACCAGGCGCAGGAACGTAGAGTGGGTGTGTAGGTCAGTAATCGTTGGTGCGCTCAGTAAATATATTCCCCTGACACTCCAGGCACTTAGCCTAAATATAAACTGACAGACCAGCCACCCTCTGCTCCAGGCCAACTGCTGGCATGTAAAGATTCCCAGAAACGCATCACAAGACCTGATGCCCCCCTCCCCCGTCCCAACACACCCTCTGTGGCTCTGCCAGGTCCTGGGACAGAGCTGGCTAGTGTATACTGTGAGGTGATCTATATGATCAGAAGAAGAAGGAGAGATTCAGAGAAGGCCTGTATGACCCTTAAGACTTATAGAGAAGATACAGTGTATAATTCTCAGACAATAAATCATTTGTCTATGAAGATTATAACGCCTTCACTGCCGGTCAGACACAAGTCATTTGTTTTATGGTTCAAATTCATGCTTCATATGCTCAACTGCATATAGGAAATACATTCCTCAAGGTTACCATATAATTCACTGGATTTTTCAATTTGAAATATCAATAAAAGTGAACATTTACTGCTTTTCATTTAATTTGCGACAGTGTTGGCTGAGGGTAGAGTGATGTGGGTGATTTCTGAAAGGACGTTTGATCTTTTGGATAAAACATAAAAAGAGAAAGTTGAGTGAGTGCTCAACAGAGATTTTGCTCCTTTATTTTTGCAAAGATACAGGCTAGAATATTGAAAGGTTATTGCATGTCACTGGATGGGTTTCTAGCACAGCATGGAAGCATAATAAGTCTTCAACCAAACAACAAGGCATGAAAAACAGTTTTACTGTTTCTGTTGAGTAAGACACAAACAGTAAATTCTGTTGCTGACTCTGACCTTCCCAAAAGGGTTTACATAAATAACACCCAGGTATTTTCATTTAGTGCTTTGGAGGTGGATGTTGATAAGTGGTCCTTATCAGCTGAAAATTTCTTAACGTATTCATTATTATGCTTGATGCTGTGCTGAGATGCCTGAACTTCTTATAAACAGTAAAAAATGTTGTTATACATTTCCCTCGTAGAAGAATTTGAACCAACACAAACTGATACACGAAACAAATTGAGGTTGTCCAGAGAGCTTATCTTAGTGTAAATGTTAGGTCATGGTTATACTAATTATCTTTATTTTTTATATATCAAACACTAAAACAATAATCATTGTCAACATTAATGTTAAAGAGAAAATATGCCCTTATCCTTGTGTTGGGTGTTACATTCCAGGCACTGAACTGGATGATTAAAAATAAACAGCCTTTAATAAATATTTAACAAATACATTAAAAAACACGCCAATTGGTAATGGCACAGTTGCTTTCTTCAATACAAAAAACACTCCTGTTTGTTTTTCTTCTATATAGACACTCAAATGTTATTTTTGATATTTATATGTATACAGATGTTTAAAATGACAGTTAAGTAAATCCAATCACCTTTATTTGTCCTTCTTCCTTTTTCCGCCCTGTAAGCTGCATTAGTTCATCTATTGTCTTTGAGAGGAAAACTCTGAGATTCGGATTGAATGTCACTTTTATTGATGTTCTAAATCTAATCTGGGTGATAAGGAGCCTCAGGGCGTTATCAGTCATTCCCAGTTTGCATAAATGTTTGTGCTGTAAAACGTGAGGTTTGTGATTCTTAACAGGACCTTTATGGGCGCTACATGGGTGTGTGTGAAATGAGTGTGAGAGGAAAAAACCCAGGAAACATAAAATTGATTCAGTAGTTTAATTTATGAGGCACAAATCTTTCCTCCCAGTGGGCATTTTATACTTTCACACACAACAAGATCAGAGTTGAGATCCGTCCCTGATGTTAAACACTGGGCAGTCCAGAGGTGGCTTATCTTTTAGAAAAAAGTTACAGAGGATTATACAATAAGTTACAGAATTAACTATTTACAAATGAGGCTACACATGAACTACACATTGACACAAAATTATATTTACAAGTCTATACACAAATCTGTTATTGCCCCCGTTATGCTGTAAAGAGAGAGAGAGAGAAAGAAAAGGGAGAGAAGTTACTCACACTGAGTGAAACAGTTTTCAATAATCTGTCAGTGAAAATGTCTTTTTATTTACCTATAAGTTGTTCTGCAGGAAGTTCTGAATGCTTTCATGCACTTTGTTGTAGATATCTTCCTTTGATGTCATCCCATCAAGGTACACTGTCCACAAAAAAAGACAAGTCAAAAGTGAACGAGAGTCATTTATGTCAACAGTTGGCAGTTAAATCTTTATTTTTGAACAGGACGGAGGAATCCTTTGCTTTTATTTTGACGTTAGTGATGTTGAGATTTGATATTTTGTTTCAGAGGTGAGGAATTGGCTTAACGTACCTATTCTGTCACAGTTGTTCTCCATCTCTTTCCTGTGTTTCAAGTACATTGGCCAGACGTGGCCATCGAAAAGGTCAGGGGGGTCAGGGACTGTGTAAGTCCTTGTACTGCAGAAACAAAATAAATCAAGACATATTATAGCCTGTAATACCTCGTCTAACACTGGAATCTGTCAGAGTCACTCCAAGAGCGTGTTACCTTCTCCTCCTTTTGCACTCCTCATAAGGAATGGAAATGTAGAAACATTTGTCATAGACGTCAATAAGAGGCCTGCAGAGGGGAACCGAAGCTCAGATTAGTGAAAAGCTTTAGAGGTCAAGAGGCCTGCAGGTTCAATTTTAGAGCTTGTGTAAAAAAGATGGTAAGTTGACCTACTTGTAGTTGTAGATGAGGAACCCCTCCACGATCAGAATATGGATCCCCTTATCCTTCGAGTCGGCTTCGTCAGCTTCAGGTGACAGGCTGACGCCATGTGAGCGGGCAAACTTGATGGGGTTCTCCTGCCAGCCCTTCACTGTGTTGACCATTGCCTCCATGTCCAGGGCTGTGATCACTGATACAGAACAGGGACAGAAGAGAGGAGAGCGGGTTTCACCACAAATGCAACAAACACTCCTCACCAATGTGCTTTAGCACACATTAGTCACAGTTAGTGAATGTCTGTAGCATTCACAGAATAGACAATAGAATATCAATAAGTTTAGGATTGATTGGTTGCCAAACTAAAGAAATGTGCAGAAAAGAAAAAGTACATTACTGCATGATTTTCCTACGTGAAATCCATTCTTACCATCCCACTGTCTAAAGCCGTCCTCCCCGACTTCTATTTGATCGGGTTTCTGAAATAACAGTCACCAATAAAACATTGCTGCAACCTAGTAAGCAGTCAGAGCTGATCACACCTGGACAGGACAAGTCAAGGACTCGTCTCCACAAAAAGTAGCGCACGGTGACATTTTTTGTGTGCGGTTAAAAAGTAAATTTTCTGCTTGCGAAATATCCGTTGTACTACCTTACAGGATAAAGGTTTCTCTTCCTAACCTATAGAAAATCTTTAAAACTATGCTGGTAACGTTCGCTCTGGCCTCACTTTAATGAAAGGAAGTGTGTTTTAAAAGCTTGTTTAGCAAACTGTCTCAGACACAGACAGAAACAATCTGCACGCTCTTGCGATTTGGAAATTCCGATTTTTGATTTTTTGCTGTTGTGCAGCTCTAGACGACAGCCTCAGTGCATTGCTATGACAGTAAAACATAAATGACGGGGAAAAAGTACATGATGTAACACTCATAATTGGTGATCTGTGGCCACTCAGCCTTTACTGAATGCAGCACGGAAAGATGTGGTAGAGATAAAATCTTCTGGCTTCTATTAAGCCAAATGAAATTAACCAAAGTTGGTTGCAGAATTTGCAACATGACAAAGTTTGACTTTAAGTGGCGACGCTCAGTCCTTTCATTGGCTGTCCAGGAGACAATCAGCCAGATGGATTACTACAGAGATGACAGGACATCTGTAGGTCAGACTGGAAGGAAATATCCGAGCACAAAATGTCCTCAAGAGTAAATTTAACAAGCAAATGAAATATATCAAAAATAACACTTACATCAAATCAACATTAACACATAGAAATAGTTACTGTAGCTTTAAACTAAACATAAAGTGATTTAAAATGTAAAAAGCTCAAAGAAAGTATACTTTAATTTATTTTACCTTGAAAAAGTCATCCTGATGCACTACACAACAGTTGGGTAATGTCTTTAGTAGTCTATTTGTCAAAGTGGTTTTCCCACCGTTGGTCACTCTGAAAATAAGATGAATGCCAAACAGATAAATTACACTCTAGGATTCTGCAAATTGTAATTTCTAGAAAAATAGGTAAATACTTTAAATGAAACTTACCCTCCAATGCCAATGATGAACTTCATTTTCACTTCTGTGTATTGGTCTCTGCTGAAAGTCAGTAAATAAAAGAAGGGAACCCAGCCAAAACAAACAGTCTATCAAAGGCTGAAAACCTTTCCTTCTCCACTGCCACAGATGTCCCCCCTTTTACTACTTCATTGATAGACAATCCCTTTGCCAGGCATATAAAGGATTTAGCTGCAGCGTCACTACCTCTCAAACCAATCAGCCCCATTTCCCTGCAGCCAATAAGCTAACGCTTTACAGCCGCACAGCACCAATGGGAAGAGGAGGACTTAGAAGTCCAAATTTTCCATCTGCTGTCAGGGGTCAGTGAATCAAATGCATGACAAATCCCACACCCAGCAGAGCTGAGAAATAGCAATGGGGGGGTAAGTTGTGAAACACAAAAAATTAACTTTTAGGAAAGATCCCATCTCAGAGAGAGAGAGAGCGACTTTAGACCGGGGATGCTGATAGTTCAGAACTTGTAAAATACATGTTTATTCTTAATTTGAGATAAAGTGGATTTTAAATAAAAGATATTTTACTTAAGTGCAGATGCTATTCATCATATGGGAGTTTTTAGTCTTAGAAAAGGCACTGCATGGAGAGAAGGCTAGGGCTGCAAACTGAAGAATCATTCAAATTTACAGTAATACTGTAATACAATTAAAGTCACATCCTGTTACTGAAACATCTGTATCATAGCTCAGAGAAAAAACTCGTGATTTGGGGTTATAGAAGGAAAATTTTCCATGCTTAGACAGCTCCAGGTGGGTGAAAGCTACAGGCTCTATATTTAGTCAGCTGTTGTGTGTCTGCCTGCTGCGTCATACATATTTCTGATGCAACCAGCTGGATTACATAGCTGCCAGCCATGTGACCAAAGAGTCTTGGGTGAGGGCTATAGGTCTGATAATGCAGGTCTATTTCTTTGAACTTAAGTGCCCCTCATGCTTATCAACTCCCTTTGTTACACACCTCCGGATGGGTGCAGTCTAACCTTGTGTTCATTTTATTGTGCAATAAACTCGTTTACAGCTGCACGTTTTCTGTAACTGTAAGTCCCTGTTATCAAAGCACATGGTTTCATGTTCAGGGCTATATGTTCCAAGTAATGCCTGTTGACAACGTGCGATAATACTATGTCTTTTACCTCTTATATCAAATGTGACTGACAGCGCTGATGTGTTTTAGTTGTCTGATGTGAGTGAATAGAAATTGTTGCATCCTGGTTAAGAATTCGGGGTTGTAAAGTTGTCCCACATAGACATTCTGTACAGCACTAAATGTGGTCAACTGTGTGAAGCATGTGGTGCACATACATTTTCCTTCTTCACTCAGAAGACAGACAAACTTTT
The DNA here is from genome assembly GCA_029875015.1 of Lepomis gibbosus. Taxonomy (NCBI): domain Eukaryota; kingdom Metazoa; phylum Chordata; class Actinopteri; order Centrarchiformes; family Centrarchidae; genus Lepomis; species Lepomis gibbosus. The sequence goes on along the minus strand of JAPMOB010217360.1, from coordinate 11,665 downwards.
ACTTGACCGGCAGTGAATAATTGTATTTCTTTTCTGTTAAAGTCAGAAATTGACTGTTCTAACCTATTAAATCGTGTTAAAATTATAGGGTTAATCCACAGAGATAGAGTCAAATTACTTATAGTTCCAATCTTAAAGGAATGGTTGGAAGAGAAGATTGATTCCACTCTCTAGTATGAGTATAAAGGCTGGAAACAGGGTGGAATAAGGCTTCTCATCAAACTCTCAGCAATCAGTGTTTTCTTGTTTTAATCTATTAAAACGTCATGTTTAGTAAACAGGTCTCTTTGTCATTTAAATTTCCATGCTGAAATATTTTTATATTGATATAGGCCAAAAGACATAAGAAGAAATGCAATTTCACTGAACTAAACTCTCTTTTTCAAGTCTGAACAAAAGAATCACTAATTCTTTAAAAGTTTGAATTTGCATACTAGACTATAAAAGTGAAGGGTAGAAATGTTGAGGGACATGCAGGGGCAAGTACAGTTTATTGAGGGTCATGTAGTGCGTTAATATCTTGTGATCACAGTTGCATATAAAAATAAAGAAAGGTCACTTTGGAGTATTATGTCCAAATGACCCCTATGAAGAAACGTACAGGACACAAAGAGGTCAGGTGACACAAAGACCATCAACTGACTTGGCCAACACACTCATAAATCATAACTATGCCCCTTAATAACTCCTCAGGAACTGTCTGTCTAAAACATTCTGGACCAAAGTGGAACACGTTTAGAGATCATAAAAAAGTATAAATATAAGCGGTAAATGTTCGTGAGCAAGTCTGTCCATGCAAGAGGTGACTAATCATGTCAGGAACAAAGCTTGTTTTAGTTGACTCATTTATTAAATTTTCTTTTTTACAAACATGAAATGGCACAATATTATAAATAACACTTTTAGCAATTAATTTGTCTCTCTTTAAATATATTTAATTTAATTTATAACAATGTATGCTTTCCATCTTGTAAAAGGACCTTTTGAAACATGATGGCTAATGACTTAAAAAATGGACAATAACAAGTGTCACAGAGACAGAAGGATATAAACAAGCATGCCACCTGCATATCAAACTCTGGAAAACTTGAATACTGTAACACACGTTTTGCATCAGTAACATGTACTGTAGGTCTAAGAAGAACATTGCACATTATTTTTTTAGGTAACAGCCATCGAAACCAAACAATACCCATGCCATTCATATCAAAAACCAAATATTTGCGCAAACACCTTTCTCAAAAATATATACACAAGCATGAACACGTTGAATGATATTCCCGGCTCTGTCGGACGATGCTTCAGGGTTCATCCTAAAACATCCTCAGTTCTTTATTTATATAGTTGAAGTCATGCTGTAGATAAAGCTCATGCAGGGAGCAGACACTTTTTGATTTAGCTATATGTTGTAATGCTTTGGTGTAATATTAACCTTTAGTTAGAAGCAAGCATGTCACTGAAGATATTGTTTGAGTAAAGATTGTCTTGCAGCAAGTGGATCCAGTCAGGAGCTTTAATCCTGTGCAAAAAGTGTGTGATGGTGGTCTAGCCTGGCTCCTATTTTAATGAATGAATGTTCCCCGTTGGTTCTTCAATGTAAAGACCTGTAATGCAAATACAGACAGGTGAACTCTCTTTCTTTCTCCGTCACCTTTCTGCTGAGACTCTGACAGATATCAATCAACACTTGTGCATCTCCACAAATACCTTTCTAATATAATCTGTATATTTGTAAGTAGGCATGTGCAAATACTAAACTAAACCCAACTTGACACAGGCTCAGGTTTGCCTATTTATTTTCCCCTTGCTTCTGCGCTTGGCATTTGGTTAGGATATGGGGCCTGTGTCCATTCCTGAGATGTCAGCCAATTCTCTGGGTGATAGCTCCTTTGATATATGGAGACTCATAGGAATGGTCAGCAGCACAGGACAGCATAGAAGGAGGGGGGGGGTTCTAAAATAACCTACCTCGCCCACTCTAATATACCCCGGCTTGCCGCAATGGGTTTTTCCCTCGATTTCAGGACAGGCTGTGCGACACAGATCAATTTGCCAGACCTCGGCTGTACGTTCCATTAAAAATAGAATTGATCGGTTGTGTGCACGCAGGCTTAAAGACATGAGCAGCTGTCCTTTACGTAACATGGGGTATGGAGGGAATATGATGTTTGAGGATCAGGTATCAAGAAGTGAAACATGACTTAGCGAAAGAGAAAATGAGCTGGACTTGACGGTTTGACAGTAATCTCACAGCACTGTTTTGTGCTTGAGACTTTAGCCCAGAGCCTCTCTGAAATACATGGTTCTTTACTTTTATTGCTGTTTACTTATGTGCACAGAAACATTTTAATGTGATTTTCATCTTTACCAGAATATGAAAGTGGTTATAAATAAAGAAACAGGCAAATGCTTTAGTTTCTCCCTGAATTTCCATGAAAAAGATGTAATTTGAGTTTGACTTCCAAAACTACACATTTGATTAATTTGTGAATATGATTATTTATATCGATTAATCTCCAGGTTACTTTCTTGATTAATTGATAAGTTTTTTGATCTATAAAACATAAGAAAACAATGAAAAAACCTTTATAATATCAGCGAGCAGAGAGTCTCAGACAGTATCAGTGTAATTAGAAGCCTTGTTTTGTCCAATCAACAAAACATTTAATTTACTGTAATATAAGACAAAGAAAATTGACTAATGGTTACAGCTCTGTTTGTTGATTTAAACATTAAATGAGCTGTACATGTTTGAGTTTTAAGTAACTGAGATCTGAGTAATCTCATTCTTACTGCTTGTGCTCTTCCTTGACTCGACATGATCCTGTAAATTGGATCTCAGTGCCCCTGAACTGAGAGCTGACCCGTTGGACCTCTGGTCAGTGACCCAACACCCCAGACAGAACATCGTCCAACATTTGGGTGATTTACCGTATAGTGTTTCTTTTGAGCACCTAAGCATGTGTATGTGCACAGAAGAGAACACTTCGCTGTATGTCACAGATTAATTACAGTGGACTGACATTACAAACCAGTCTCTATGAAGTGGATGGAAAGTCACTTAAGTCAATGAGAACCCTTACCTTAATGTCAGATGTCACGGCCAACATCTGCTATCATTGACTTTGGCCTGGAAATAAGTTAAACCATAAGTAAATATAAATATTTTGCTTTTCTGTGTGGCTCATCTTAGGCTCAGCTTTCTGTTGTTGTAAATACATCCATGTAGCTGCAGAAATGTACAGATTTGCAGATTTGCTATTCAGCTTTTTTCCATGGCATTTTCTTTATACTAAGTGATACTAAGTTATTTCAGTATCTTAACTGACTAAATGAAATAACTGAACAATTAAAGTTGCACCGTATGTAAGTGAAATGGTTTCAGCCACTAGTTTCAAATAAGAGAAGAAAATGTACGAACATTTTTGTAGAGCAGTTTAAAAAATGACCCTGGATGGTATGAACTGCAAAATGAGGTCACCTTTCTTTAGGCATTGTTGAGTTAGTCTGCTGCTGCTCTTGCTCAAGTCTGTAAGTAAGACAGGTACATATTAATAATAATACTTACATGCAAGAAAAAGAGCATGCATTAAAACTATTTTTAACATAAAATCACATGAAAATCTATTGCTCACCTTTCCCTTTGTGTTCTTACTTTCTCGTCATCATACCTTAAAAAAAACAGAATAGAAATCTTGGACTGATGTGTCATCATATCAACATACTTGTACCAGTGGTACAACAGTCAAATGTCCAATGCAATATGCTGTTGCAAATCATATGTAGTAAATGAGCTTCCTAAAACCTCTTGTTATGAGACTCAGCTAAAACAACTAAATCCCGAAGTTCAGCCATCAAAAGTCTGCTTAAATCTAAATATGAATACCTTAATAAGTCTCTATGTTTTAGAAATCATGTTCTTCTGTATGTTGTATAGGACTTGGCTGCTATGGTTTTATTTAGTATTATGTTTTAGCTACCAGATGTTTGCCACAGCTGCCAGATGTTTGTGACTGCCAACATATTGCACACTATCTTGATCAGCTACTATAGGGCTATTCAACTACATTGTTCAGGGGGCCACAATGTCAGAAAGCCCGGGCCCTGGGGCCGGACATTTCTCTCAGCTATTATTCTCATTATGTATGTGCCACCACATTTTCAAAATTTTTGTTTCACATTGGAAAAGTAGCTTAATCACTATATCACTATATATATTATTTTATATAATAATATATTATTATATATTATATCACTATAATAAACTAAAAAAGGAAATAAATAGGCCTTCTTTAAGTAATTAGGCCAAATGCTTAATTTCATTTTGTCTGCAACACAAACTGTGATATGGCTCCAAAAGTAAACACATATTTGAAACAACATCATGTCTTACCTAGGTACCAAGCGTGTCCTCTAAACATTTATAACCTTTTGTGTGTTCCCCGTGAGAGAGAATATACTTTTTTGATTGGGCAATGGAAGAGAAGGCTGGTTCATTAGAAGTGATGGCAATCCACAAACAGTGATGCAAAATGCTCATTTGTCCAGGAGGCACAAGCATTTGTTTTTACGGTATAAGCTGGATTCACAGGCCACTACAGCAACATGCAAAGGAGGGCTTTTGTCATCAATACTGAATGTTTGTGACTGGCTGTTACAGACAGCACAGGATAGTTCTACTGGTTTGAAGCATTTATTGTGGGCCTTGAAAAGGCCGGATCTAAGCTGCCCAAGCACTTTAAAGTAAACAGCGATAACTATACATTCCAGGCTCAAGTTTAGTTTGATCACTCAAATTCAAATTACCTTTACTGACATGACTGTGTAACAATATTGCCAAAGCACCATACATGCTACATAAGAATAATCAACCCCATACATTTCATTAAACAAGAAATTAAAGCATAAAGTAATTCTTTCAAGGTCTTACTACAAGCATGCAATATGTTACATAAGATGTGATAGACATGTGCAGTGTCTCAACAGAGACCCTTGGTGGCTGAGAGCACTTACTGCAACACACACTCTGGGATCTGCACATGCTCCATGGGGATGATCTGGCTGAGTTCCTCCAGGGTGTGAACGTAACGGATCTTATCCATGAACTTCACACTGCAGACAACAGCAGCAACATGCAAATTAACATCACAGCCTGAAAATGTATATCTGTAGTGGTGTCATCAATGTATGACGGCTCTCACTCTATGATTGTGTAACAGCTATCCTTTTTTGTTTTGTGATGGTCTGAATGATCTACTGCATTATTATGTTACGACTCTGTAATGTATTTTTTTCTATTTATTATAGTTGTTAAGAGGAGATGTTCTCAGATGATATACAACTCAAAGGATAGACTAATGGACTGTAATCCCCCTGAATGAATCCTCACCTGATGAAAGGCCTTGAGATGGCCAGGACGGTCCGGATGAACCACGTTGGGTGAGCGATAATGAGACACTTTAGATTCTTCCTCAGTCTGCAGGAGACATTCAGATTTAAAGTGTTTGTGTTGCTTTCCTCCTTCTCATAATCCTTTTAATCATGATAACTGTATCCGTATTTAACAATCAACAACATTAGTTTAACATTCTTGACTATATTCTCATTCCCATCACATCTACCCAAACTGTTCTGATATTTTGTCTTTCTTACTTCCTGTCTATCATCTGGTAGCATCTCTTCAGCCAGCTGATGCCAGGCATCTTCCTGCGCGGTGTTGCTCCGTTCAGGTAAACAATCATGTAATCTTCTGCCACTAGCAGCTCGAGGCTGCTCACAACGTACCTGAGGACAGAACAACCAAACTCAGATCAGACTCAGACTGTACAGTAACATATAAGATGAAAACACTTCTCTTGAAAGAATGTGTTTAGAAGTGGATCAGACCCAGATATGTGCTTCTCAAAGTAAAATTCAGGAAGCCAAAATTAGTGTTTATACGTATTCATCTTTCTTTTCTTGCATATAATTTTAATCATCATTGCAAATTTAACATACATATGGCATTGAAATATTTTCTCCAGTCATGTCCTGTGATCAATTATACAGGAAAAGTGGGCAAATAATGTTATGAACATCTTATAATACAGCAGGCTACTGTAAAACATTCCGCTAAGTGACCAGACTGGATCTTACAGGAAGAGATTCTCCATGATGTATGTATAGTCCTCGCAGCCGCTGTCAGGAAGGTAGCATGCTGCAAACACGATGATGGCATTCAGACCCTCACCATAATAACCTAACCAAGGAGAGAGACACATTCAGTATGACAGCGGCAATTTGTTACATGCACCTCTGACACCTATGAAAACCTATAAAAAAAAATGTACCCAACAAAATGGCCTTATTTGCATATTGTATTTACGAACTGCTTCATGTGTTTTTATTGCTTTCAAAGTAGTCTCACATACTTTCTTTTTAATGTTTGCTTTTAATGATGAGTAATAGACACCACAGTATTTAAATAAAAGTACACACACACTCTTTTCCTAACCTCCATGTGTTACCACTCTCAGGTACGGTCTGATGACCTGCATGTCAATCCGCTGCTCCTGGTCACCGATGATCACTGTTCGCCACAGACGACCAGATGAGTCTCTCTCCTCTTCACCTTCACCTGGAAGACGCTTGGCAGTGGCCACAGGAGTGTCATCTAGACACAAGGTGACACAAAAAAAAGTTGTTTCACCTTCTTTCCCCTCACACATTTTGTCAACAACTGTCTTGATAGAAAGCTTCAACATGAGTCACAGCTTTTTACAAATACATTTCTGCACTAACTCATTTAACCTTTTCAAACATTAAATATTATACACAGCTTCCACAATATTATTCTCAGATTCAAAAAGACTTTCTTCATCACCAACTGTACTTACAGGTCGTGGACTAAATAAAAGGAACGCCATTTTTAATCCAATGCACAATAGCCCTTCAAATAGTACTGCTTTTGTGATGCTTACAATACTTACTTTTTGTTGGCTCTGAGAGATACTCTATGACAGTTTTTAGACTATTATTTGTGTAAAAAATCCATGCCTTTCTCAATCTAAATGTTTCTAAATCTGTCAAATCATGTGTCTACTGTCTGACCTTCCCACTCCAGGTCGTTGCCATTGTTGATGAACTCCAGCGAGTCTGTCTCGTCAGGAGTCTCGATGTCATCCACGTTGATGTCCAGGTCGTCAGGCGTTTCAAGGAAGTCGTCAGAGAGCACCGATCCCTCGCTCTGATCAAGGGAGAGGTTCATGTCAGGGGCGACCAGAGTGCGACGCTTACGCTGGACCATGGACTGGCCCACATTCAGAGTGGTGGGAGGATCTGGATAAGCGAATCAAGAAAGTTTAGATACAGAATATAGTAAAAATGTATATAAATATTTATTGCTGTGTATCTATCCCACTTACTGGTTCTGTTGTCAGTGAGGCCACATGATGAATCAACATCTCCATCCTCTGGTAGTGGCCTGAATACACAGCATAAATAAAATGAAAATACACAGTATAAATCAAAAATGAAGTGACACTGGAATTACAGTTTCTCTTTGTCCTATTGTCTTCCTGCTACCAAGTAAATACCCCCCCCCCAATTGGTAGTTATAAGCATTAACCTTTAAAATAAATTGCTATGATAAATGAAATAAACTACAAAGTATGAACAATTGTTTGTAGCATCCATGCTCTTAGCCTTTTTTTTTGGAGAGTCTCTATTGTGATTTAACTACAGTGTGTCCATGGAAACAATATGTGTTATTTGAAAAAGCAACACCAGTAATTACCAACTCCCCTCTGACATTATAATAAGACAGCTAAATCCTCAGTGGTGGGGGACAAGAAGGTTTTATTATAGTCTAAAGCACACACACACACACACACACACACACACACACACACACACACACACACACACACACATATAGACAGACACGCATACTATAGATTGCAGAAGACAAAGTCATTAACACAGACATGAATGCATAGACAAACACACCCTAAAACAGCACAAGTATGCAAGTATGGGCTAGTTGACGGAGCTGCTGGAATAATTGCTGCTATTATGTTGTCAGCAGCTTTGTAGAGGTGTGTTAAAGACAGCACAAACAGATACTCAAGAGTGGACTAAATAGTTGGGAGGAGAGAAAATGATTTGAAGTCTAGAAGCATTCTTAAACGTTTCTTTATATGACTTAGGTTTAACCTGTCTGCAACAAACATATAGTCATTGTCTACATACAGAAATAAGATCTGTGCATACACGTGGTTGAGATCAAGGTGAAATATGACCAAAAAAAACACTTAATTGGTCTTTTTTCATATGCTGAATCACATTACTCTTCCCTCATCTAATTTCATTATTTGTATTGTATAAGCTTTTTTATTATTATATCTTATATAAAAACAATGTGACTTACAGCAGATATATATCAAACATGGAGAATACTATGTAATATACAGTATAAAAATATGGCAGTTTGTGAATAGACTGGATATCCTTGAATAATCGGTTACCTTTTGGTAATTTTTCACAAAGAGACAAAAGAGTGTGGGTTGTCCGACTATTTTTCAATTGGTGGACACTGTGACGTGTTTGACTTTTTTTCTTTTTTTCTCTCTTTGCTAGCTGCTGTTTTGTTCACTGACATGACACAACATTGTCACGTTACACATAACGACTTCATCAAGGAAAGAACACACCTGCTGCCTTTCAGCATTCAACACACGTGACTAACTTGCCATCATAGCTGGGCCTGTTTGTCAAAGCCTGTACACACAAAAGACAAACTACACACACACACACACACACACACACACACACACACACACACACACACACAAACACACGTGCATGCTGTCTTTCTCTCTCTCACACACGTAGGATTACCTGGGGAAGTCCTCATCCTGCCACTCGTCCTTAACTTCCATGCTGTCCATGCGTAAAGTGGCTTCTGCTGTACCCATCCTCTGTCAGGGAGGACGGGCTTCAGCTCACTGTGGTTGACAAACACATAAAACATTGTCTGAATGTCAATGTCAGGAGGAAACCAAGAGTTAAAAACCATGTTAAAACATGCAGTACTTGTCTTAAAGGGGCACTCCACCCCATTTTATGCAACACTGATGATTTCATCAGTGATCAGGATTATCTGAATTTTTACTTAACAAACTCAAGGTGTGCGGTTTGAAAGATGTGGGTGTTTACCAGGCAGGGGGTGGAGGTTAATTAAAGACACTATCCGGTTGCATTATGGGAAATGTAGGACTCAATGTTTATGGAGCTTGACCTATACTAGTGATAAAAAATTAAACTAACCCTTTTGCTTCAATTTGGACTTTTCTTTTTAAAATCTTTCTCCACAAGTCCAACAACCTTATGGAAGCGATATACTAAATTGGTGGGGTGGCCTTAAAAGGCCAAGTAAAAGCCTACATATCCACAACACATAGCTAGCACTGAGCAGCCTGGAGATCAGCTACAAAACATAACATGGGTGTAATAAAGAAACCATTTGCCATATCTGAAACTTTTATCCTTTTTTCACTGACATGACACATAGCTATGTGTGACATGGCACATAGCAATGTGTCATGTTAGTTTACACCAGACAAAATAAAATCTCAAAAAAAACTAGTGCTATTTTGTTATGGGTAATAATTGTATACTGATGACATATGACTGAATCAAATGGCAAAACTAAGTCCCAGTGGGTTTCCTTTCCCTACATCCCTTGGGAAGGGGACAAAAATAAAACACCACGTTGCTCATACAGCCCCTCAGGGCGATACAAACAAATCATACGTGCCACCATTAAGCAGATAGAGATCTGAACTTCCATATTTTCTTGTAACGCTTTGCTGTGTCTCGTGTTTTTATACAAGGATCAGTCATGCACAGAGTGAATATTATGTGTGAGTCTCATGTCAGAAACTTGCATATGGAGGAAGAGGGTTCTTCCTACATCACTGTCCTAACCAGTTCATGATGCAGCAGACGTTACCACAGTCCATTTGTCCACTGGCATGGCACTGATTTGCTCTAGAGTGACACATCAGAGCCTATACTGAACCCCCACCCCACAAAAATGTGGGCTAAAAAGGCTCAGGCCTCCAGGCTACATACTGCTCTAATGTGATTGGATTCTAAATGATGAGAGGAGTTGCAGTGTTTGATATGGGCTTGATGGGGAACTCCTCAAACACAACCTTAATAAAGATTCTTCTGGCTAAATCACACTTTGACACTTTCCTTTGTTCTCACACTCTAATCTTTAAAAAAAAAGAAAAAAAAGCTTTTGGAAACAGATTCACACAGAAATTCACGCAGAAGCAGCAGCTCAGTGGTTTATTGTTTGTGCAGATGTCTCTTGCCATGGCTCAGCTGCTCATACAGTGAACTGTTGATTGATGGACACAAAGTAATGTTGCAGTAGCATGTGTTTTGTAGGGATTTGAGTCCAGATGGCAGAGCAGCCTTCATTTCCCGAACATTATCTCGTGAGCTATTCACTGTGTGCCTATCAAACCAAACACCTGATAAAGTGACACAGAGACTGAAAGCAAATAGTTGAAAATGCTCCCAATACAGAAGCTTCCACCTGAGTAGAACATCACAGTATTCTTTCCGCCTCTGTATTATGAAATCATTTACATGGCTTGCAGTTAGGAGATAAGCATCAATAGAGCCACTGATTATAAAAGGCAAGGTGAGGCAGGGCAACATGATCGAGCCATATTAATAAAGATCTGTCATTTCAGATATAATTTAATAAGAGAATAAGACTCCCGATAAAGCTGATGAGAGAGTTTCAAGTGTGATTCTTACTTGAAACTCTCTCATCAGCTTTATCAGGACTGAATGGATCAAATGTGAATGACAGTGATCAAACAACCCACCACCTGTCATCAGACTCTGATACAAATGTTGCATAATCCTGCTTGGTACACGAAAGTAAGTTACCTCCTCTTTCCAAATAAGCCCTATCCACATTAAACCAGTGAGAGCACAGAGAAACATAAATGTCTCCTTTGAAATAATATTTTTTAAATTTTCACAGCACTGAAGTGTGTGTGAGAAGAAAGAAGCTATTCTGTCACAACTGCCATCCTTTCCTTTTCTGAAAAATGGAAACAGACTCTCAGTAATCTGAATCACAGTAGCAGAATGAAACAAAGCATTAAATAGCATGTCACTGATTCAGAATCTGCCCTGAAGAAAGGCACTTTCTACAGCCAAAACCAGAAAGATCATGGCTCATGGAAATGCACGGTACTCACACACTACAAATAGGATGACTTCCTCTCCGCCGTTTTGAAGTCCTCCTGGGTTTGCCTTCAGATGCTTCTCTTTCTTTTCCTCCTCCTCCTTAAATCTACCTGTACAGAGTGAGGGTCATCACTGTTTACATCTGCAAGTGGGACACTCGTGTGGTCAGGACCCAGGCTGCTGGATGATTCTTGCCGTTTACTGATACTGCGAATGTGGGCTGAGAGAGAAATTGTGTCCTCCTGTGGAGAGGAGAATGGCAAAGAAAGTCGGGGTCATCACACAGCAAACGCCATCCTGCTCTCATCTTTTCAGTCTCCTCTGCCAGTCAGATCCCGTGCTGCTTTTTGGACAAAAGATAATCCTCACTCTGCGCTTATAGCTGGTCTCATGATGATCACTCTCTATC
>JAPMOB010217357.1:0-29035 GCA_029875015.1 Lepomis gibbosus | reverse complement strand
CACACACACATACATAAAGGGCCATTCTGTATTTTTAAATCGACAATGGCCCTAATACTCCCTACTTATGGGGAATATCTATCTTTTCCTTAAGTCTGAGGGTTTAAAGTTGCATTTGATGTCAAACAAAGGCAAAAAAAATAAAAAATTTAAAAAAGGCAAATAAAAAAAATAAGATGTTCCGGTGTAACACACCCCACAGAGCCAGCACAGGAATCCCATGTAAATCCGCTGCTATAGTTCCCGTCTAAATAAGATGTTGTGGTTAAAGGCTATGACTAAAAGACGAACACACAAGTGTTTGCTTACCTCCATTGCGACAGGCAGGAAAGGTCTGGCAGGGAAGAGGCAGGCCAACTCTGGGCAGGGCTCTGAAACCTGGACTGCTATCCACGCCGGCCAAGGACTCACTGTGACCAAGGGCCCTGCTGGTGACTCCACTGAAGTGCACTGGGATGCTTGAGTGGCCTCCCCGAGACCCCATGCAGATGTCCTCCTTGTCCATCCTTAACAGAGCATCTGCGCTGCCATTCCATGCACGCCCTTCATCCTCTGAGACAAGAAACAGAATAAATATTTCAAAGACTATTTAAATTAAAATTCCTACAAAAGTGTGATTTTAATATAGCATCTGCACTCTGTATCTAAAATGAACTCTGACTTACTCTCTGTCTCTCTGCTCCCATGGCTGAAGGACAATTTCCTCTGCATAGGCCAATAAGATCCCTCATCTGCAGCTAAGCTGGCGCTGCTGTCCCAGGGCATGAAGCCAACCTTCGACTGAAGAGATGCAGACCCTCCATTACTCTTGGATGCCCCCTCACCTACACCAGTAAGACTTGAAGGCTGTTGTAGAGACGGCGTCTGAGAGCTTCCTCTCAGGCTTTCATAGGCCGGAGGTCTCCGGAAGCCACCAGAAGGGTAGGTCCACAGTAGGGGGCTGTCCGAGGAGGGAGGCTTGTAAGCTGGCAGCCCGTGAGGAGTGTGTGAGCGAAGATGGGGGCGAGAATGAGGACGCTGGGATGAGGACAATGGTGTAGGGGTAGAGCTGGTGCTGCTTTGAGATGTTTGGCTGCTAGTGGAGTGAGCAAGATCTAACTGTAAGGAGTATGGTCCTCCATCTCTATCCCTTTCTCTGTCTCTTTCTCTGTCCCTGTCCTTATCCCTATCTCTGTCCCTGTCTCTATCTCTGTCCTTATCTTTATCCTTGTCTCTCTCCCTCTCTCTGTCCCTGTCTCTGCCCCTATCCCTATCCCTCTCTCTATCTCGGTCCCTGTCCCTATCCTTGTCTCTGTCCCTATCCTTATCCCTTTCTCCTTTATCGGATTTCAAGAGGAAGCTCACAGACTTGCCTTCCTTGCCTGTACTTGAGGTTTGGGTCTGGACTGTGGAAGTCTGAGAGCTGCTCTTGTTTGGAATAGGGGAGTCTCCTCTCTCTGGCTTGCGATAGTGATGGTAGTGAGAGGGGCGATGGTGAGGGTGGTGGTGGTGATGGGAGAAAGGGGAGGTGGATTTAGAGGAGGGAGGCAGAGGTGTGGAGTGGCTCCTGGCTCTCAGTCCCGGAGCAGGGCCTAAGTGGGCATCTCTGCTGTGTTTGTCCTGCTGGGTAGAACTTCCTCCTGATGACTCCTTGGCCACAGGAACATTAGAAGAAGTTGAAGAGGAGGTGCTGGCTTGAGTTGTCACGCTGGTTCCCATTTTAGCAGAAGCTGACGTCTTGTTTTGCACCCCAACCCCACTGGAGGCGGCTGCCGGCTGAGGGAAGGCAAGCAGTGGGGGCCGGTGCTGTAGAAGATTGGGGAAAGGGGCTGGGATCTTCGTGTTGGACTCAGGCTCGGATTTACTCCCTTGCAGCAGGTAGGGAGTAGGAGCTCGTGGGGTGTGTGGACTGGCAGAGAGGACCTGGGGGACAGGGGTGGAGGATGCTGAGGAAGGCAGAGGAGATGAATGGGATATCGACACGGTAGCTTTGGGTTTAGAGTAGGAAGGAGAAGAAGAGGAGGGGCGTGGCAGAGAGGAGGAGCTGCTGGAGGAGGACGGGGTGACATGAAAGTGTTTAGAGTTTCTCAGTTTCTCATGTTTTGGAGGGAGGTGTCTCTGGGACTCTCTGTCCTCTTGCAGCGGGTATTTCATCTCCTCATAGATGGCCTCACTCTGGTCTGAGTCAGAGTCAGGGGTAGTGGCCACAGGGGTGACAGGGTGTGGGGTGGCCGTCTGGTTTTCTCTGGTAAACACTTGGCCCACCATTTCTATATAGACTGGCTCATCCTCCCCGTCTCCAGTCTGAATTTGAGAGTCTGCTGCCTGGAAAGGCAAGGATGTGGCAGAAGGAGGCACACGTGGAGGAAGGGGGTCAAAGGAAAGCTGGGTGCTGGGACTTCTCTTGGGCTTTAAAGGAGGGACCTTCTTTGATCCAATCTCTCCAGAGTCAGACTTTTTCATGGCTGTAGGAGGGGAAAAAAGATGCATGTCAAGAAATAAGATCAATGTGTAGAATATGCACCTGAAAACACATTTCTTACCATTTTTCTTCTCTGAGTGTTTGGATGGAGGAGGTGGCGGCGTCTCAAGAAGTCCTCTGCTGTCAGCAGATGAGGAGCTGAGGCGAGTGCTGGGGTGACGTTTGGGTTTGGCCGGAGGGCAGCGGCCTCCATGTTGGGATTGGGTGTCGGAGTAATCTCCGTTCTCCAGACTTGTATCCCCGGCACCTACAGCATGGCAGGACTGCGAGCGTGGCGCCATGGCGGAGGCACAAGAGTGAGGGGAGAGGTCCTGGGAAGCTGGCATGGTCATGAAACCCATCCGGAAGTGTCGGCGGAAAGAAGCCAAGTCTCTGACTTTACCAACTGTGGCTGAGGGGTCATTTTGGGTGGAGCTGCAGTTTGGGGTCGGGAAGGTGTGGATTAAAGAAAAATATTGAAGCATGAATGCAAAACATGTAAATTTATTACCCTCTATACTGACCTCCCTCTTTCCTCACTCTATATTTGGTCTTCAAACATCGACTTTGTGTTAAAGAAATGCCTGCAGGGCTTCCACTGCAAAAGGGAAAGCCCTGGAGGCTTCTGCATCTTTCACATTCACATATCTTTCCATCTGAATTCCTCCACATCTGCTTCCTCAAACACATTCAATTAGGAAATCAATTCCCCTGTCAAAAACACTCTTAGTGTACACAGTGCTGCTGGAATTCCCATATTCTTTATAGTTTTATATCCTCCACCCACATCTGTAGCCTGCTCTCATGATCACCAGAAGCCTTTAATCTGTTACCATGGGAACTGTTTTGATTTTCATGTATTTGATAGCTGGTTTTTGAAATTATCACTGATACAAGCTCCCACAATAATAAACAAAACTGACAACGAGAAAAATATGACGAAAGATTGCAGTGTTTTACCAAACTGAACAGTAGTTCAATTTATATTACTTTCTTTGGCTAATTATGATATACTTGCTGGGCATGTAAAATCCACTATACATGTTATTCTATTGGATACAAGTGCTTATTATTTTCTGTCATTATACCAGCACGTACAGGCACAAAACTCTATGGCCTTGTTTGCAGACTACAAAAGCAAAATAGCTTGAAACCATGTTGGCAAATTCATTTTGAAGGGCATTATAATTACACTCCACATCCTCAAACTAGGTAAAAACAATCAGTAAACCTGAATGAAAAAGAGAGAGAGAGAAAAAAGAAAGAGAAAAAGTTGTAAAGTCACAGTACAGGCATCAGTGTCTGTGGTTCAAGGTGTAGACATGGAACTGTGAGGTTTGATGCCCTGCTGAGTTCACCAAAAGCCTACAAAATGGCTTCTGATAACCCTCTGCTTGCTTCTCTGCTTCAGAGATATGTGTTGCAATGGTGTCGTGTCCTCTCCAGGGGTGTTATGCTTCACCCAACAGCAACACAAGTCCCTGGCCTTTAAACTAACTTTGATCAAACAAGGTGTACTTACAACCCCATTAAACAGACTTTACATTCATATGACTGTTACTGTATTTATACAAAATGTTAAAAAAACGGGGGAAGAAATCACGTCCGTGGGGGAAATACCATGAAAAGGAATAAAAAGATATTAGAATTTACTGCAGTGATGCAAAAAGAAATCACAGCTTCCTCAGGCTGATTCTTATTCCACATTTGTGTTGATCACATCTCAGCCACAGAGACACAGGGAGCACATCTGGATATCCACATCTGTGTCTATATGTTTGAGGCTGCAAGAAATAGTGTTCCTGGGTGTGTAATGCACGATTATTCTGTGTGTAAGTGATTCATCATAGTACACAATGGCGACATATGACTATGGGTCATGCAGCGCTCTCTTTTAGATCAGTTGGGATCCCTGTGAGGCAGTGAAGCACAGAAGAAAACAATTGGAGCTTACAATTTGCAGTCAACATTGCAAACAGCAGAAGCAGAGCTCAGGCTGCTCATCATGGAGAACACAGAGGTTCCTATTTTCTTCTTCGCCAAATCACTGTGTGTGTTTAAGTGCCTGAATATGTGTTTTAGTGTGTGTGGCAACAATTTGTGTTTACATCTGTACGAGTATGTTTGTGCCCTTGAATGCCTGTAGAGATGCACTTGTGACTCCTCACAATCGACATACTGTAGATACAACAGGGCCAAATTTAGCCCAGAACAGAGGCTGAGCAGCTCCTTCTGGTAGCCTGAAGTGCAAAAATCTCTCAACATCTTCAAATAGAGACCAAAGACTCAGCTTTGGTATCTGGACTATCACCTCTTTATTGCTTGTCGTTCTTGCTGCTTTACATTGTGTGCCTTATCTATAGCAACTAGTATTTACAGCAGCAGTTTGACATTTTGGAGCTTGTCACTTTTTCCTAACAGTTAGATGAGAAGACTGTTACCGTTCAAATCAGTCTGCTTAATATGAAACTAGAGCCAGTATCCGGTTAGCTTAGCTGAGCATAACTGATAACTGTTAGCCTAGCTCTGCCTGCAGGTAAGATCATTTGCAAACCAGCGGCTTTAAAGCTCACTAATTAAGACATTGTACCTCGTTTTCCCAGAATATTGAACCATTCCTTTAATTCTGCCTTTTCTAAAGCATTTTGGCTCTTGTGCACAGGAGCCATCAAAGATCAATCATGCACAACCTAAAGGCCCACCTTCTCCTCCTTTTGTTGTATCGGAGCATTATTCAGCCCATCCTATTGTACCGTTCCACTTGGTTCTTTAACATGTAACACTTCGCTAATCAGGACAACTATGCCAGTATAGTTGGTCTCCCCACACCCAACCTTGCAGAGCTAAACAATAAGGCCACTGCACACACTGCAACCTGAATAGCACAGGACATCACACACCCACTCAATCATCACCTTACCCTACTACCCTCAGGGTGAAGGTACAGAGCACTGAGGTGCAGGAAAGCTCTCTTTGGGAAAAGCCTAATCCCTGTAGCCATAGCAGCCTTAAATAACAGGACTTGCTGAACTGGCCTGAGTGTGTGCTACTGTCCGTCATTTTATGCTGTTACTGTGTGCTGTTGTTGTCGGATGTGTAGTGCTGTGAAAAAAATCCTCTTTGTCTTTGTAGGAAAAAGACTAGGGGGAATAAAGTCTAAATGAAAATCTCTACTAGCGAATGAGGTGAATCTTGATAATTCAGGACAGTGTAGTAGCTCTTGTTAATTAAAGGTTTGATCTGATTGCTGTGCAAATGTCTATTTTCAAATGATGTGATGTTCTGTTTCATGAATCGTGAATAGAGCTCAGTCAGTAACGATTAATCAATCCAAAACATTTCAAGTTTCCTCTCCTCCTGTCTTGCTCTTTCCAAAGTCCAAATCAGGAATTTGATTGTATGCAGGCATTTGAGGTATCTCTAAATCACAGCTCACAAATTTTACAGTACACTCAAGAACAAAAACAACCTTTGTGCTGTAATTTCATTTCCTGTTTTCATCCCAACAAGCACTAGAAAGAAGCAGGGAGAAAAATACATCATTTTCCCTGCCAATCAACCCGTGTGAGGTCATCTGACCTTCTCTTTTGAACAACACCTTTGGTAGATTTATCCTTGAACAGACTCTGGAATACCACCTCCTCCTCAGAGTGTGAGATATTCCCAAAAGCTTTTAAGACTATGGTGATAAAGCTTCTGCTGAAGAAATCCAGTTTAGATATTTCTGCCCCTAGCAGCTACCGTCCTATTTCTAATTTACCTTTTTGGGGCAAAGTTTAAGAGCGGGTTATGTTTAAACAGCTGAATGGGACTATCTGTAAAAAACATTATGTTTGAGAACATCCAATCTGGTTTAAGGTCAAATCAGAGCAGTTAAGTCATCTCCTGTTTAAGTTTAGATGGGTTAAGGTTGAGTGTCTGACAGCGAGTGTGTAGCTGTCCTCATTCTGTTGGACCTTACTGACATATGTAACACAATACACGACTCTTTAATTGATTGCCTTAAGTTATGGGTTGTCTCTAGCATGGCTTTAAACTGATCTGATTCTTCTTCTTTCACAGGAAGAAAATTATATAAAAAGTAAAACTGCCTGATGGTTTGACTCAAAGCAATGAAGCACAAGCTTTGCCTATTGATTCTTCTAGCAGCATTACTGTAGTATCGTTTGCCAGCATGTGACACACAGTTGTAGGTACCCCTAAAGCGACCAACGACCAAAATAAATTTTCCCATTTATGAATAATGATATTCCACAACAAGCCAATAATACTTGTCTTTGTATGCCTGGAGTAATTTTAGATGCTACCATTTAAGTTTTTTATTTATATGACAAGGACTGTATATCTCTGTTGATGACGCCAGGCTGTCAAGATGACGAATACATTCACATTCAGCTGCAAAAAAAAATCTTATTCATAACAAAACTGAATGAATTCTGATCATTCAGAACACAATTCAAAGCTCTGAAAATGCTTTGAACCATGTGATAAAGATGTCAAGGATGGGATAACAAATACCTCTCTTCTGTATGTATAAAAGGGACACATAGGAATGTGAATCGTGGACAGATTCTCCAATCATCTCAATTTCTAGTTTGCATTTTAATAGTGATTCAGGATTCAGTAACAAGCCAATGGTTTGAAACAATAAGATCCATTTGTGCTTTGATCTGACTTTGTATATTGCAACAGCATTCATGCTTAAAATGTAGATGTTTTTTAAACTTAAATTGTTTTAAAACAACAACAAAAACATCTTCATCAACTTAATTTTATTTTATATCATATTCATACCCACGTCAGTTGAGCTCAGTCATATTCAGACAGTGATAGCCAATCAATAAATCCATGTATCCATACTGGAAAAATGTTATTTTCCTGGTATAGAAAACTGAAGTCCCAAGACACACTTTATGAAGATGACTTGAGTGTTGCCCAAAGAAGTCGCATTGTCTCCTTGCATCAGAAACATTTCCAACTGTTTTTGTTTCTCCATACAAATATTAATACAAAACACAGAGACACAATCCTTACCAACAAATACATTTTATCACCTCACTTCAGAGCCAACATCGGCTTTCTCTTAAATACTGAGCAGACTGCATTTTTTTCTCTAAACCTACCTGCTTGGCCTCTCTTACATTTGGAGAACCAAAAGATTGAATGATCATAAAACATTTTAAAACTTATATAAGTTGGATTGTGTAAACTTGGTTAGATTTTTTTGTCATAACAAGACCTTGAAGTAAGTTATACAAGAGTTGAAATGTAACTAAAGAAACTAGTTCATGCAAACTGAAAAGAATCTCCTTTTACTGTATCTTCCCTTACACAGTTCTATTATTAAGTTACCATGTGTTTACCTTTAATTAGTTGTTCAGTCAACTACATTTTCTAATTCCTATGTGAAAAAAATCCATTTATCCATTATTGATATTAAAAAAACCCAACGAAATTTACATACATTGAATGATTGTTTTGTTTTTTATCTTATTCATGTCTGAAAATCACTTACTAAATTGCTTTCGAAGGATTATCAAGGCTTTTTTATTCTGCATCCCACGCAACTGAAAACTGGGAAATTTTCCAACTAGTAAAAGTACGATGGAAGTCGGATTTCCTACTTGTGAACTCAAGAGAAAAACATATGTATCCCGACTTCATGAGTAGTAGCCGAATGACGTCACACAAAAATGGCAGGTTCAACCGGTCTGGAACTGAGCATAAGTCCTCCATATCCTGCATACACACTGGAGGTGCCAGGCTACACCCATGCCAGCTTGTTCACACTGGTCTCATAATTCTGTGCAGGAATTAATAAAACCTCAGCTGGCAGAAAGGTTTTCCTTCACCAGTCATCACTACTGGGAATAGTCTGTCTGCCTGTATTTGTGCCATAAGAAACAGTCTCTATTTTTAAAACTCATATTGAAACTCACCTATTTACTATTCTGTATCTGCACAGACGTCTCTGCTTTATAAATGTGATTTCTCTCCTGAGGGCCTTGAAATCTCAAACTGTCTACCAGTGCCTTTCATACTGCCCCCCACCACCTCCCTCCCTCCCACCAGCTCTGCAGTCGTTGCCAGCTCTGCCTCAAGTCCATTTGGTTTCCATCCCTTTGTCCCAGTGCGGTTTTATCCCTGACCCTGCCCTGTTCATAATCATCCCTGGTCATGTCCTGCTTCTCACCTCTGCTGCTGCTCTGGCCCCGCTCAGCTCTCCTTTCATCGCTCATCATGTCCCGCTGTCCCACTTGCTGCCTTACACCTCCACTGGCTTCATGCTGCCATGACGTTGATCTCTGCTGCCAACACGAGGGCATCCAATCACCGCCATGAGTCAGAAAGCACTAGACGCCTCTTCTAAACAAACTAAATTGTTGTCTTTGATGTACTCCCTCTCCGCTGCATCACAAATAGCACCCGTGCACAATGTGGAATTTGGTGAATTATAGGTGACTCAAATATGAATAGTGCTTCACCCCTCGGTCCCCGAAACGCTAAGATACTCAAGATCACTCACTCATGGGCATGCAAACACTTTTCAAGACAATATTGTCACGGCCAAACTGTGATTTAGAGTGAGATGATTTTCTGTTGCAGAGACCAGTTTTGTCTACTTTTGTAGAGTCCTTGAATTTGTTCTGTTATAACTGAATTGGTTTGTTCTGATGCTTGGGCGTCTTTCAGTGTGTCTGTATAAAATGCAGTTTAAATGCATTTGATTTCATTTGACCCTAAAAACACATAAAAATATTTATCTAAGATTGAATTATTATTATTTTAATTATTAACTTTATTGACAAGACCAGCACCTAGTCTCTGTTGTGCTTTATTATGATTCCTTTTCACTTCTGCTGGAAGATGTCCAAAGAGAGAGGCTGGACCTGATACATCAGCAGCTAACTGTGTTGTAATGATGGAGAAATTAGAGCCCTGAACACACACTGCACCTTGTTTAGCAAAACTCTTCTCTCCTATTGAGACATTGCTAAGTATTCAGATTTTCAAATAAAAGTACTTAAGCAAAAGTAATTTTACAATACAACAATCTTTCATTACAAGTGAAAGTCATATGTTCAAAATACTGCGTAGGTAAAAGTTAATCCTACTTAAAAAAAAAAGCGAACAGGTATTATCAGCAAAATATATTTAAAGATTATAAAGTAAAAAAAATCATTATGCAGAAAAAAAAACATGAGTGTTATATGATATTTATGACATTGTTAGATTGTTAATACTGTGGTAATACTGTGGTACTGTGGTGATAGAATGACCCACCCTCACATTATACTTTGCTGTGAATTAAAACAAATAGCCTTAATAAAGCTTAAAGGTTGGAACCTCTGATGAAAAGACAAAATAATCACATGTGTATTGAGACAAATGAGGAAACAACTCTATTTAATTTTCTCTTTCATTGGTTTTGGCCCCCTTTTGCCCTCTGACATTTTGGCTGACATTATAGTAGCGTATCTCATCTACAGAACATATTAACTTCATTATGAAGCTCCACTATGCAAATTTGTCTAAGACTTTTCAGGCGAACACCACTGAATTCATGAACTGTGCTTGGAATTAAGTTTTTGAAATTAAACTCATTCACGGCGGCTAAGAGGTTTATATCCCCACTGAACTGAACTCTAATGTAATGCCACATATGCAGAGCTCCTGTGAGCTAGATCCTCTCACCTCTTTTTACTTCCCTCTTGGTCCCTCTGTCTCCAGTCCAAACGGCTCTTACGATACAGCAGGTTCATGTCGCTGCGGGGTCGCTCCTCCTCGCAGCCTATCGCAGCGCAGTGCAGCCGCTTGCTTCGCCTCTCTATGTCACGCAGGAAATGCTCGACTGCCACATCCTGGGCAGAGCCAGAGCTCATGGTATAGAAGAAGACTCGGGAGAAAGGGACGTTTGTCACAGGGACCGTCCTCCAACTCACCTGAACAAGAAGAAACAAGGTCATTGTTTGAGCTCATTAATCATTAAAAAAACATGTTCAATA
Source organism: Lepomis gibbosus (assembly GCA_029875015.1). Taxonomy (NCBI): domain Eukaryota; kingdom Metazoa; phylum Chordata; class Actinopteri; order Centrarchiformes; family Centrarchidae; genus Lepomis; species Lepomis gibbosus. The sequence goes on along the minus strand of JAPMOB010217357.1, from coordinate 18,589 downwards.
TCTTCCCGGCCTACTTGCAGCGAACATGATCAACAGAGATTACTTTTTGATGTGGTGGTGCACTATGAAACTCATACAATCAAGCCCAAATTACTGGCAGAACTTAAGGGGAGTCACAGCTTATCATGCTCACTGTGTCATAGCGAACAATCCTGCCCATTTGCAGACTTCAAAGCAGAGGCACAGTGATGCATGATGATGTAGGTTGCAGTTTGTTTACCCCAACGTCTAGTGTATCACATGGAAACTATTTATATTTTCATTATCCAGTTATGAATATTTGAGTAAGCATGGTAACTCAGCTGCAGAGCATCTCTGGCTGCAGGCCTTGGGATGGCCTAGCTAAGCCAGTTTACTAGCCAAACAGTAATGTGGTTTGTCATATGTAGCGCATGCACAGCTTCCTACTCACGCTCACCCCATGAGAAGTCAGGCTTGTTGTGGGGCAGATATCAACTGTTTTCATGTTGGAGAATGTGAGTCTGCAATGCAATTGGCTAAGAAAAGTGCAGCTGTCAGCTGATGCAAGTTTCCAGTGATTTTTCATCATAAATAGAAACAGTCTGAATGTACTTTTAATTGATGGACACTGGAGCATTATGATTGGTGCCTATGGCATCCATTTGTTTTGTGTTGAACAGATTGTTTTTGAAGGAAACTGAATCAGTCACTTCATATGAGATGCGTTACGCTGAGCTTCATAGTGTTTGCAACATTGTTGGTTAGTAATTTTAACAGTCCATATTTCTGGGTCTACAGTCTTACAAAGCAGAAAACAGGGGGTGGGGGGGAGTTATACTATAAAACAAAAATTTTTAAAATCTTAGCTTTGCATTCACAACATGGTACAATGAAAGTGCATCTTAATCCATTTTAATGAGCTCTGAATTATGCTCTTGCACTTCTTGATTAAGGATTCAAGCAACATGAAAAAAATGCATAGCAAAGATTTACACATTCAAGCAGTGTAAAGCTCTTCAAATTCTGTTCATATTCAGGACCACCTAAACAACATATTCCGCCAACTGCACAGCATCCTTACTGTACAGATCAATACCTCAACCATATCTCAAGGACCAAAAATCCACAGAGCATCAGGCACTGTCACCTGGGCCAGGCGGCATGCTGAGTGGTGTAGCTATGTGTGATTCTTTTGTCACGGCCCAGTGTGTCATCCAATGTGTCAGCATGGCTACTGCTATTCTTGTATCCCACAGCCCTGACCACAGCCTCGGCTGCTGCCGCCGCCATGCTTGCTGACTCAATGTTAATTAGGTTAGGGAGCTGCGACTGTAGGCGGGGCTATTGTTAACTGGAGCTTTGATTTGGGTTTCTAGGATCTGGCAACTGAGCAGGCAGCCCTGCAATTGCCGCATTACATGCTGTGGGTTGGTGTGCAATTAGCCAAGCTTAAAGAACCAGGAGTACCTTGTCTTATATCTACAGGCAGGTTTGTCCAATCAAACTGGGCTACAAACATCATTTTTATAGACTGACACAAAACTCATACTCATATAAGTTGGTTGGGATTGATCCCTAGAGTCACTTTAAATCCCACATAAATTCAGCAAAATGTTTCATGTGCATCTGTAGTGTCAGGAGTCTCTTGAATTCTTGTCATTAGAAGCAGGAGGCAGATGGAGCCATGGTTTGTGTAACTGTATGCGCATGCATCGCTGCAGACTACTCACTCATGCACATAAGCAAACAGATCACATGCATATACTCAAATCTGGCATTCATGCTAAACACACATGCACGCAGGATGTGAAGGGGTAATTGCAAATGCACAGCAGCAGATTTGAATGTGGGGTTATTAATGATAGGAAATTTTGATCATTATCAACAGAATAATTTGGAAATGTTAACCATGTGGAGTATCGTCTCTGGGTGTGAGAAAGAGCTAGTTATGAGTAAAATATAATGCATCCAAATAATTCCAAATAATTAGCCATTACATTTGCTGTATTGACTGTCTAAAATCTGTCTTTCACCACCACCTTTTTAACCCATTTGGAATGTTTTGTGCTGCAGCCCTCTGCCCTCCAGCTCCACATCAGCTTGAGGTCCTGTAATGTTGCTGCACCTCACTGTGAGTGAGGCAGTGCTGCTGCAGAGTGGAGGGACACATCGCTGCACTGGTCTCGCCTTGGGTTAGGGGCAATAGCTCTTCAAAACATACTCAAAACACACATTTGTCTACACACAGCATATATATTATCCCTCTGTGTTTTGCAGACATCAAATGCAAACAAGATATTGTCACACAAATACCAACCTGCCCCCTTTTTTGACTGCAGAAATGATATGTTTGCTCTGCAAAGCTGATTTAATATTAGTAATTAGCCTCAAAGGGCAGATAGAACAGAATATCTTCTTCACTATAGACATCATCTTTTTACTTCTGCGCATCCAGTACGAGGATGTTCAGGTTTGCATCCCTTTTGGCCTACATTAAATAGCAAATTAGCACTTTTTTACTTTAAAACACAGTATGTGACCGTAAGTAGCAGTTGGATATTGTCCACAGATGTTTAAGTCTCATTTTATCACTGATGTAGGTTCCATATTTAAGATACTGCATATATGCTTGAGTTTATTCAGTTTCTCCTTAATACTGCAGCCATTTCTGCCCACCACCGTACAGTATCATAACTTGACCCCACAGCTGCACTTGAGCCAGACATAGGGATGCTGTTCAGAAACAAGCGGAGAGAGAAGATGAGAGTGACAGAGAGGAAGCAGCAAGAGGACAGAGTGAAACGCTCAGGAGAAGAATGAGAAGCTTGAGATGCACACAGCTAGAGAGGAGGAGAGACAGAGGCAGCGGGAGAGAGACGGGGAGGGGGCGCAGCAAAAAATGGGGGAAGCCGATAAATGGAGAGTCACTGAGAGATCAACAGGGCTGAAGATAAATATGATTAGGCGGAAAACATAAAACTGGAGACAGACTGATGGAAGGGAACAAGGGAGAGTGGAGGGAATAAGCAAATGGAGGCAAGTGCGAGGAGGAGAGGATAGAAAAGAAAAGCCAGACTACAAGAATGGGGGAGGGAGGTGAAATCAAGCCTCTCACACTAGTCGCTGTGTGTGGTCTCCTAGCAACACTGTCAGCCATGCATCTCTCCCTTAGCCACCGAATATGCACAAAGCAGGACGTCAGCCCTGTCATATGTGATGATCCCAGGGTTAAACCTCACAGCCGCTTTATTTGTACCTGATCCTCCATCAACAATATACCTTGTGCATCTTAAACAGCGATTGCATCCGTTTCCAGTAGCAACCATACCACCTGGCAGCCAACATTCATGACGTAGGCTACTGAGCTACACCCAGCATACTCTCTAGAAACATCTATTGAATAGGCTGCTATTAGCCATATAAGCACTAATACATAGTAATATATAATCAGTACAAAAACCACACACACAATAAACTGGGGTTTATGTCCTAATATAGATATACACACACACACACACATATATATATATATATACATATATATATAAAGATATACATATTATATATTACAAATATTAAGGTGTAGATGTTTGCAATAAAGTAACACTTCATCACTTGTCACAGTGGGGAAGGGAGCATGGAAGTGGAATAGATACTGGCATGCACAGGCTGATAAGACTAGAATACTAAAACAGGAGCCCAATGAAACCACACCTGGTTCTTCTCATGAAACTAGTCACGAATCATTGATTTACTCACAAATACTCATGTGTTTCTTGTCAAACACAAACTTCCACATGTGCTGGATGGTCTGATCAAAACCATGATTTTTAGCTGCAAAAATGGCTCATTGCTCGTTTCAGGCTGACCCTGTGTCATTTTTTTGTATGAGACGACTACAATCCTGAAGAGCAGAGGTTTGTGTGACGTGACGTGATGTGTCATTTCATCACCCTTAAACAGAGCAAAGCAAAAACAGCTTTCAGAAGATAAATGCCGACCGCTGCAGAGGATTAACTTCCTTTCCTCTTATGAACATCTGGTTGATTCTACTTTTTTGCATCCAAATGCACAACTATTACAATGTGTAAGACTTTGACAGAATTATATATTTTTTTAGTTTAAACATTCAAAGTTAATTCGCTATAATTATTAAAAAATAGTATTACCGCTGTTTGTTGTTGCGTGACAGAGACGACCAGACACACACAGGCAGGAGAGAAGCCCGTCCCTACAGATTATCAAACAAGGAGATGGTCCTTTTAACTTTATTGTTGCAGAAGAAGTAACGCGCTGCTAATCCAGGAAGACATAAAAAGCTTAGTTTATGAGGTTATTAAAAAAATAAGCTGTAACGTTAAATGCTATTAGAAAAGAGCAGGATCGCTTAGAGAGTAGTAATCAATCACCCTGTTCATTATTTTAATCTCCACTTTTTTTGCTCTAAATCTTTAATGTTTATGTCCTAATAAAACCTATTTTTCTTCCTCTTTCCTGCAGACCAGAAACCCTTTCAAGCAAGAGCTACTGCTTTGTGGGCATTTACAAACTATAGAGGACAAAGCAAACTCAACTCAACACTCCCTAGCAACAAAACTGAGGTCAAACCTGTCCCTGTTTCAGCACATCACACCACAGTGTGCTCGACAAGCAACCAAACAGATGCTACTGCTAGTTTGACCTGTCTTCTGTTTGTAACTGTTGCTATGGGAGTCCTCCTGTCCCTTGTGTGTGTCTTGTTTTCATCACATTCGCCTGCTCCAAGCCACTCCTTCCATCTCCCAAAAATGGATAATATGCTGGACATTCTGATCTGCTCACCGGGCTCAAAGGCACTGTGTGAATTTAAGCAGATTTTTTTTTTGCACATTGAGGCTAATTAATATGTATTTAAAAGTGTGTCTGTGGTAAGAGGAAAAGGAGGTTATTGAAATAATTTTCTCATTGTGCATCACTTAACCAGAAGTCACTATTGTCACCTTTGGGTTATATTGGGGCATTTTGCTGCTAGAGCATGTCACCACTTCTTTTTATGTACTGCTGTTGTGTGCTGCATGCTCTACAATATTGCATTGTGCAGTGAAATGCCTGTGGCTGATGAGAATGGACAGGAGGAGGAGGCGGAGGACGAAGAGGAGGAGGACGATGTTGAGGCTGATGCATCACTCCAGGCCAGGCATAGAAGGCACATGAGAGGCGTAGAGGAATTTTGCTGATTTTTTCTCTTGACCTCTTTCTGATGTTTAGGACATAAAAGATTTTAAGAATGATCACATAGAATAATCCCAATCCAACCCCCCCACCCCCCAAAACACCAACACCACCACCACCAAATATACATCCGCAAAAGACACTTTGCCCTCTTTGGATTCTCCGCCTTAACGTTGTGCAAACTGAGTGACCACTAAATTTTTAATGGACTTCAACCAAAAATATCTTACAAAAAAAGCTTTCCTTGTTCCCCCTTGCCCCAGCTACCAGGGCACAGCCTTGAGCCATAACAAACTTGCAGAGATGATCAGTGTTCGTCTCACCTATGCACCTTTTCTACCAAAAAATGATTTTATTATAGTTGCCGACATCTATACAGTGTGTGGAAAATGAACAGTTCGAAATGGGAAGAGCTGCAGTTATAAAGAGTAACTGCTACCAAGTAAATCAAACTAGAACTACTGCCCTGTGGTTGTGTGCCTGATTCATTAAGGATTATCATAGATGTATTGGATAAACAGGCACAAATGTAATTGATTACTGTAAAGATGGGTTCTTAAAGAATAAAGCTACCCTGGTCTACAATGTGGTGCTTTTGTTTTCTTCTGGCATTTTGGAAGCAAAGGCTCTCTATGAGTTGTGAGTGAAACTCACTCACAGGATCACGATTGCACTCCAAAACATTTTAGCAGTCACGTGATTCCGATGACACTCGAAATTCACAATGTGGCTGGAAGGGAAAGGCAGAACAGACGAAGCGCAGGAAATCCCGTCCTGTGCTAGTAACTCTTTACTCATTCTGTCATCCCAGTCTACACGTGTGTGAACTGAACTGGCCCAATTCAAAAGAATTCTGCGAACATAAATCAGGAAAAATGTGACTCCAGGAGAAAACCAGAAAAGGAAAAGGAAATACTGTATTTTCCTGTGAAAATTGGGAGGGTAAGCAAGTATGAGCTAACAAGAGCTAACCTTTTTGGCCTCTTTGTTTACTTTCGTAAAACAGCGTGCTGCGTGCTACATATGAACTGTCAATTAAAAAAATATTTATATCAGATTTGAGCTATATACTGGACTTCTGAATTTAGGCCTGCAGTGTGAATGTAGCCCAAGTCAAGAAAAAAAGAATTATGTCTAAAAACCTATTTTGAGGTCACAATGACCTCTGACCTTTGAGTCAAAAGTGTGACCTATTCTGTGAAATCTGGTCTCAATTACTCCTTCTGCACCTGATTTATGGTGTTGAATAACAGGCAAACAAGTGGTTTTCCAGGACATTATGATGTCACAGTGAAGTTGACCTTTGACCTTTTGGATACACAATGACATATTTCATAATTTTATCCTATTTGCATGAAATGTTGTCATACTTTGCGAATGACTTCTTGAAGTTTGGCCTAATGTGTTTTGTGAGGCCACAGTGACCTTTGACCACCAATTCTAATCACTTTATCCTTGCATCCAAGTAGATGTTGATGCAAACCGTGAAGAAATTCAAGGTGTTCCTGAAATAACACGTTCACAAGAAAGGGACGATTGGACCCAAAAATGTATTGCCTTCGGGGGTGGCTTAAAAAATATAACACAACACTTATCATTAGCTCTGTGGTCAAAAAGAAACGGCCAGTGAATGATCTCCCAATCCCCATTTCCCACATCAGCTTGCCCTTGCCTTCATCATCTTGTGCTGGAATCTGCAGAAACCAAGGTGACCTACTGCACTTAGCATACAAGAACGCTTAGCGGGCTTACAGATCCACAAGCCCTTATGTTGTTGACCTTCTCTGTGGGAATACCACATCACATCGCAGGGAATAGAAACACCCAGAGCAGACTTTACCCTGGGAATAACACATGGAGAGAGACGAGGAGAAGAAATGAAGAATTAACACTGACATCAGTACAAAGCTGTGTGTTGGGATGCTCACAATGTGTGTAGTATGAGTGCTGCTTGATGTGGTATGATGAAAGAGCGCAAAATCACTGTGTTCACATTTTTCTGCAGGGTTCCCTCAAGATAGTCTGCCTTTCAGAAACATTATTCAGCACTGTACATAAGTAAACTCTGTAGTCCATCACATTACAAAAAAGATAGCTAGATCACATCATATGCAGGGAGAAAGTCTCTTTTTTTGTCTCCTCTTTGTATTTGGCTGCTGAAATCCAGACTGTGAGGTATAGCGCTGCAGGGAAAAGAGTAAAAATTGAAAAACCCCTACATGCTCGTGCATGAGGGGAAGAGCTCCACTCTGCAGCTGCACACGCTTCACTGAGCCAGCATCTCTCTCTAACCAGGATCTGACTTATTTTAGACGTGGATTACCCAGCAATATTTTTTCCTACCTAAAAGTTTTTCTTTTTAATTAGATATTTTTCTTTTAAATGGGTCATTAAAAAATCCAGACCGTCTGTGAGTTGGGGTGCATGTTCCACAGTACATGACGTTCTTCTCTGCTCTGACCACGCTCTGCGCAGACCGTGGACAACGTGGATGATCTCTCTGAGTCAAGTCAAACCTGCTTGAACTAAAGCTAATTTATGATCCAGAACAGCCAGACTACACATGCTTACTGACTACTGACTCCACAGTTTTCATTTAATTGAAATTTTACCTATATAAAAAAAAGCTAAATAAAAATTCATAGCCTGCAGCACTGTAGGCTGTCCCTGCCTCAACATGACAAACCTCATAAACTATTCAGCAACAATTAAGCAAACTCCACTAGCCCAAAGCAAAACAGGAATCAGCTGAACATCACTGTAAACTAGACACATGATTTGCCTCACAGCAGCTTGTAGTGGACTTGACTCATATCTTCCCAGAGTGATTACGTTTTAATTGGAACACCTTGTTTTGCTGTGCAATATTTAGTGATGTAGGCTAAAAAAAAGTGAAAATGGACATAGAGACTCAGGTAGCATGTATTTATATATGCATTAGCCAATTATGGAAAGAAGAAAAACTAATCCAAACATAACCACACACATCAAAACGTGAGAGCTGTCCCAATAAGTCATGTTGATATTATTATTGTTATAATAAACCTGCTGGTGCACTTGCTGAGCTGCCTTTCTTCTGATTGAAAGAGATGCGTCGGAGTGATTAGCAAAGCCAGGTGGGCCACAAGTGCTCTTCCAACATTTGAATCATCCTACTCCTTGTGTTCAAAATCCCCCGATAAGCGAGTCATAGCGTGGGTTGCATGGGATAAGCACACACACACATGCCCACACACAGCTCTCCCACTCATTCATCTCATTACATACAAATCATGTCTCTTATGGCCCGGTTGTGCGCATCCCCACAGTGTTCACCAGCATGACAGTAACTCAGAAAAAGAGGTTTTGTTAAAACACTTTAATAAAATATAGTTTGTGTGACAAAGCTAATCGCTGGTAAAGCATACACGCCGCCACCTCTAGAGCTTTTTAAAAAAATATATGGATAAAATCACAACAGGCACTTTTGAGAGTTGTTGAAAATCAGTAAGTCAGACATGTCTAAGAGCATTTCATTTTGTGCTGCAGGCTGAAAGGCAGAAGTGGTAAAATGTGCAGGTTCGTTGGCCTTACATGTGTGATTGGCAGGTTTTCAGCTCCGGGTCTCACTTGAGCAATTCCTATTCCTGTCATTCCTGCTGTTCACTACACGGACAGTTATGAAATAAAAAGGCACTAACTGGGGCAAATGGCAGGTGATGGCAGATTACACACTGCAGGGTGTCTGATTCAGGCGGTGTTTTCTTATATTGTACTCCTGTGGTTGGGTGGGACACATAGCCAAAGTAGCAGATGGAGAAATATCACTGACTTTAACAAGATGATGATGAGTGACTTCCTTTGGCCCAAGTGGCTCCCATCCAGAAATGAAAGTGTAACATAACACAGTCTCACCTCCGCTGTATCAGCTGCAACCGTGTAATTGTTTTTGATAAACCCATGGTTTGGTCTCGGCACATTGCTCTGAAAGTGTTAATTTGCCAGTAATTGTGTAAAAAATGGTAATTTTCATATGTATCAGTCAGATTTTCAACTTAATTTACCCAACATTGAAACTTATTACAGGGCTAATAAAAAATGTCATCCAAACACTTGCTCAATAGAAATTTGATAGATGGTCCTATAGAGGGGGTGCTATATAGAAGAAAGACTTAAAAATCACCTTCTGACTGCGTTTCAGTACTAAATGAAGATTGCTCCAACATTTACAACACATACATATTTATGTTATTATGCATTCAAATTTGCATTTCTCTCACAGTGTACACTCACCTATTTACACGCTGTTTTCTGAACCCTGCCGTTTTGCTGGTTTACTGTGGCCTTTAGGAATGTTGCAGACATTGCCATAGTGAGATACTTCTGCAACCATTATGCATCACACCCGTTTCAGACCCATATATTCAGATGAAACAGTGACATATTAGGACAGCAATATTTCTGGAAAATAAAATACTTTCTATTGTTTGCAGACCACAGCTGCCATAACAACAACATGTTAGTGCCTCCTAATGATTTTGTGGGCATTATTCAAGGACTTTTGAAGGTCTTTGGCATAAAAGTGGCACATTAATGGGAATAGGGACAACAACACAAGATTTTGGACCCCTTTGGTCTATTTATGCATACTGACATGCCAACATTTAATTCAAAATAGAGCTACAATGTGCTCTTCTAGTAATTCCAGATATTGCCAATTAATGCTCTCACGTAATGACACTGAAATGACTTTGTTAAGGGCTTCCTGGAATAAATAGCACACAAACATATGTAAACATAAGTGCTTTCTGTCCAAAATACTTGCATGTTTATCCATGTGGAAGATACCGCATGGATGCAGATAAATAGGTGGTGATTAACATGGCTTGAGAATGGGACCTCTGTGCCAACAAGAGAGGAGTAACTGTTGGCTCCTAACTTTATTTATTTTGCATGGTACCATGCAAATGGGCTTGAAAGGTTTAATGAGAAGAAAACAGAAGGGAAATGAACAAAGATGAGTTGCCTCAAGGAAATCATTACCACACATCATTACTCTTGACTACACACTGCAATGAAGACTGGATGCTGTACGATGCTTACAATCCAGAAAGAAAGGGAGCATTTAACTTGAATTTTCGCTGGCTAATTTGGCCATGTACATCCCAGACATCCTCCGTTGTATATCCCAGACATGGGACACGCATGTCCAACTTTTTAAAGTGTAGAGCACACAGCGAGCCAACAATATCCAACAACGTGGCTGCAGAGGGGGCTCACAATTAAAGCACCAAGTAGTCTATGGTCATACAGTAATAATCTCCTCCTCTTCCCTCAGTGGGTGCAGGAGATGTCTGTCCATTTAAATTTTGTAATGACCTTTTTTCCTTCAGCATCTGCATCCAGCGCATCACATAAAAAATTTGAAAAACTATGAGACAAAAAATGGCAACCATTTTTTTTAATAGTTTCATAGACATATAGACAGATAGACAGATAAAGACATATAGACTGCCTCCTCTCCTCAAGGAGAGGAGGCAGTCTATATGTCTTTATCTGTATCTATTTAATGGGAGACACAGCACAAAAGGTCTAATGGGATACAATTCTGTTTTTTAACTTCTCCTCTCAAGGGAGGATGACATCTAACAATGTCCAAGGCAGGACATCACTGGTAAATGGCATGCCCTTTAATCAAGGAGCCACCAGAGAGAACCTTTACACCTTTAGACCTATTTATAATTCAACACCGTGACTGACTCAAAAAAAAAAAGAAAAAGATAATTTGATCCATAAGAAACACAGAGTTTAATGTTGATGTTAATAGTTAGTGGGGGTATGTTATTGATTTGAAAATGACTGTTGACTGTTCATTTCATTCAGTTTCATTAAATTCATAAATTCATTAAATTTCATTATGATGAGTTTATGTTGATATAAAATAGAAATACAACACTAAAAAAGCCAGTTTAGGTAATTAAATCAATTCGACCTACATTTGTGACAGAAGGTTTAAGATTAAAGGGGCAATTTTCGTCTAATTTCCACTGTTTCTCAGTTTATGGAAATAATTGTATGATGTCATCTGTGGACAAATCTGAAAAAATAACCCTGATGATGTCATACTGATGTCATCAGGGTTATCTAAACTTGGTCTTGGACATTACAGATCCATAATATACAACCTGTGCTACAAACTGTGGGAAGGAGGTTTACCAGGGAGGGAGTGTCTAACAAAGAGATGCTATTGAGGTGCATTATGGGAAGTGTGGAATCGAGCAATACAAGTGACTGAAAGTCAGGATATCTCTGCGTCTGCTGTTTTCTATTTGGAGTCTATTGTCATTTGTATCTTGGAAGTCTCCCAAAGTTGTGAAAGAGAATTTTTATAAAAACACTGGATTAACCCTTTCCACTTTGAGACTTTTCCACTTTTAAATGCAATATTCTCAGTTCTTTGAAACACTTTCTGTGAGTGTTATACGTTTTTGTATACAAGGCATTTTAAAGGTAAGATAAAACAAAGAAAATGCCACTACTCAGAAGTCCAAAACCTAAGTTATGCAGTTTGACAAAGAAGCTGAAACATGAGAAGGTGTGGTACTCTTTCAAAATGTTTGCTTGAAAAATAACTGAAAAGATTATTTGATTATCAAAATAGTTGCCGATTATTTTTCTGTCAATGAACAAATAGGTTAATGTACCAATTGTTTCAGCTCTAGTGGGCTGTTCACTTTTACTAGAGTGTTATTTACTCAGCATGAAAGTACAGGGGTAAGTGAAGCAGAGTGATGGGAGAGAAAACTGTGGCAAGATTCAGTCCGAAACCACTAGGGGCAAAGTTTAACCGCCTCTGAGCCAAAAACAGTCATCTTTTCTACTCATAGTAAACAAAGTGAATTACTTCTCAGACCAAATAACCTCACATTTCTCCACTGTGCTGATCATGGGCCAGATGAAAAGTAAGTATCCACAAAGCCAGAAGCAGAGTTTATAAATCCTTAATTTTTCATCTGAAAGCAGTCACTCACATTGCTCACAGGCTGCGGTAGAAACAGTCCTCATGTCTGATGCCAGCTCTCTCTGGCAGAACTGAGAAACTCAAGATGGTGAAACCACAGATGGAAGACGCACCTGCTGTCCCCTTATATAAAATAGCAATGCACACATAAGCCAGCAAAACATGACTACAAAGGTCTTGATTTTCATATACCTACACAACTGGCCAGTAGTATGTTACTTTTACCAAACTATTGACCTGCTGCTGCTCAAACTCTCTGCTCAAACAATCTGTTTGGTGCTCCAGGAAATCCACAGCAAAAAAGAAGAAAAAGAAAAAATAAAATCCATTACTGCTCATCCAGAAAGGGGTGTCCTCTCGACTAGAGAAATGGCTTAAATGTCAGCATCTGCAACATCTGTTGCACATACATCAGTCCTTCACCCCCTGACTCCCCTCCCCATTGGTCCCCTCCTCTCTGGCCCTGTGTGGACCTTCCCTTGCTATCTGTTGGTCCAGTATATTTGTGTATTTAATCATCTAAACTGAATTTCTCATCTTTTTTTGGAATCAGACATGATGTACACTGCCAGAGTCCGAACAACTGGATAATCCACTACATGTAGAAAAGCAGTCAGAATCCTTTGTCCTTCACTGAAAACACTAGTCACTTTTTATTATTTCCATTAATGCATCAAAACCACGAGCTCTGCTTAATTTCATTAACTCTAAACCAAAGTCTGTGGTTGTTTTTCATATATTTTAAAAGCTCTTCATCCTGATTTAGTGGGATAAATCCTCCAATAGAACATATTCCATTTATTTCCGCACTGCACAAACTGACTAAGCGGCCATATAGTTGCTGGTTCCCCATTTAATCACATTTCTGGACTGAATTTGGGATTACCAGGTGAGCAACGAGAGCTAGCGACAGCTATTGTGAGCCCAGGTTTTCTTATGCATTCAAGACACACTGCACAGTATGTGTGGCTCACAGCCTGCACTCAATGACCCCACAGTCACAGCTGCTCTCACCCATCCCTGCACTCTTCTATCTGTACCAACATAAACCAAACGGCACAATAGACAGTCACATATCTGATCATCTGTATCTGTCAGAATAACCAAGACTTAAAATCATAGTCTGTCATATTCAGCTCCAAGGTCAAGCCAGACTGACTGGTAATTAGTTTTATGTTATATTTCAGTTCAATTTCAGGCAGATAGTGAAGCATCCAACATCCCGGTGCATCATCCCTAAAGAAAAATCATCATAATATCTCTAGATTCAAACAGGAATGTCTGTAATATTGAGGAGGATTTGCAGTTTTGTGATATTTGCATTTGTTGTATTTGTTTTGTAACAGATAACCAACTAACTAGCCTGACTGCATAAGTCAAAATTAAATGTCTATACAGTGTAGATCTAACATGTCCTGCCCAGTCAAGCAGCCTTCAAGCAGCCTTCCCTGACTCTTCTAATATACACATCCGTTTGTATTTTAGCAACCTAATGACTACTGAAATGATTGTGGTGGAGTGGTGAAGAAGAAATCTCTTGGTGTGAGTGGCTGTCACGCCCGGAAAAAAGGGGGAAAAACAGTACTGACTAACCTTGATTTCACGTTTTAAGTCACAACCCCTGGGCCCTTTTGGATCGTCTCATAAAGGATCTAAGGTGGAATATTGCGGCAGTTTATCGGGCATCATCTGGTGTGTTTTTTTTCCTTTAAAGACACGTTTGATAAACTGGCTCCCCTCATCCAGACGCCTGCCTCTCCCACACCTCAAAGACGCGCCAACACATCCTCACCTGGCTGCGCACAAACACACACATCACCAGGGTATTCACAATCAGAGAAACTACCGCCCCTACACACACAGTATACCACCCTTCTAGACTATTATTTCCCGTAAAGGTGCAGATGTTTCCCGTCATGGCCTTGCAGAATGATGCTCCGATCAGTGACACTGCTGTGGTGTAGCCTAGGTATTTGATTAATCACCCCGTGCATGCTCCAGCTTCACCAGTCAGCTGTTAGAGGCTTGTTTTTTTTAGTGAAATATTTATAAGGTCTTGTCACGACTGAACTTAAACGCGGGCTGTGGGTTACAGCCTCCTGCCTTGCCATGTCTTTGCATCTCTTTTGTGTTTGGGGCTAAAACACAGGCCTTATAGTCACCGTCGTGGGCTGCGAGGCTTCAAGGTTGAATAATTTGGCTTGTGAACACACGGCCGATCACTGTCAACCTTGTGTTTCTTGAAATTTACGCGTAAAACGCCACCAGGCCCGATGTCTCCTCCGCAATACAGCATCATATTTGCTGCTGCTAATTAGGCAGACAGTACATTTTGACCATGACAGCTGGCTATATAGGCTAGATGATGTAAGCAACTGATGCTTGATTTACGGAGCAAAACATAATATTAATGAAGGTGTGATACCTACCTTAGTAACCGGGTAGCCTATGGCTGGCGCAGAGGCAGACTGTGCTGATATCCAGTTGCCGAGGCTCGTAAAAATCAGACAACAACAACACCACGCCGGTTGTTGATGACACAGCTGTCTCGGTAGACGGGAGGGAAGGAGAAACGCTTTCCCAGATGTGTCAATTGACGTGGAAATGAAAAATCAGTTATTCAGACGCATATCACCGAAATGACGCCTTTTCTTGACGTGAAAGGTCTTCCATTTTTATGATAAACAGCGCACTGTCCTACTACCGAGGCTCGGCGGAGCCTGGCCGGTGCGAGATCTGATTGAAAACCATGATGCAATTCAATGCGACGTTAGCCTACAAAATGTTCCTCAGAACACTCAGGTAAAACGCCATCCTTGTACGTTTTCTCTAAAAAAAAAAAAAAAGTAGGGATACGAGATCCCCGCAGAAGAAACACGCTTTCAGTTCAGGCATGCACAGAAAAAAACGTCAAAACAGAAATGCGCAGATACCAGCGCGCTGAGTCGGTTCACGCGCTGGGCATCCTCTCTGTGTGTTTGCATCCATATTAAAATTCATACAGTACTCCCTGAGACCAGACCAGTGGTTGTTTTTAGAAGAAGTAAAGAAAAAAAAACACCGATGAGGCTTAGAGTCCAACTGCCACGAAAGGCTGTTATCTTTTGCCTCTTAATCAGTTGACCGAAATTAAATTTCATATAGCATAAGATTCAGCAGCAGACTCACTAAATGTTCGGATGGGTTCTTGATAAAGTATAGGGGGTGATTTTTTTTAACTTCAATAAACATAGACTAGGCTATAATTATTTTACGAGAATACGAGGGCACACCAAAACATAGCAACACTGGTATAGCCTATCCAATGGGAACGTTACAGGAACGAGTAATAAGGGATAAAATGCTATTAAGTGTCAAATGCGCTCGGCATCAACCAATGATTACCACACTCATAAAGTAGGGTAAGCCGTCATGGGAATATTGCTGTGATATTTTGTTGGGACAGATGACCAGTTATGGCAACTGAAGCCAAGAGGAAGAATTAAAATGTGGTTTGACTCAGAATGTGCGGAGGTGATCACTGTTGAGTCCATATAAAGGAAAACAGGGTCTTAATTATGCATTTACTTTTCGGCTGTGGGCAATTGCAACCAAACTCAGGTAGCCTAAACACGTGGTCTGTGTGAAGCTAACACGCCCCCTTTGGGACGTTGATGAGGACAGGTGAGAAAGAGAAACCTTGAGTTAACACCCAAGTGAGATATCAGGAGTGATCCCTCTTGAGAAACACAGGTGGCTGGTCCATGTAGGTCTGCAGGCCTATCAATGGAATCTTTGGACTGTCACTGCCACAAGTAGTGCTGACAGCAATGTGCAGAGGTCAAAGTATGTAGCTTCTGTAGACCTATATGTGAGAGACCAAAGGTCACATGTAAATTTTTCAGTGATTCAACCTTCTTTCTTGGTCAAAAAATGTAGAAATGTTTATTAAATGTGTAAAAAATAAGACAAAACTAATGTACAGCCTTATTCTCTTCCACTTGCCTTTCTGAAATGCTAAAACATATTTCTTATCAGGACTTTGTGGGCCTGTGCAAACTGCACTTGATTGACATCTCTCTCACCCTGCTGTTAGTTTTGTTGCATCTGTTAGGGCGGGACAACTTTCACTGTTACCAATCCTCCTTGCTCCACAGAGTTTGGTGACATCACTCCCAGCAAAGCTCCATCCAACTTCAACTTGACTATAAGATGTGCTCAGCCAAGGTAATTGAAGACACCTGTGCAGGTCCTTTAACATAGCAGACCCTTTTGATGGCAGACATTTTGACTCATCAAAGCAGGAAAAGCACAGGCATAAACAATAACTTAAACAAAGGCTCCATTCAATTAAGTGTCTCTGTGAGATTGCACAGATCCAAAGAATAAATAAAATATCCAACTATAAAATTCTGACATGTTTATCTTGCTTGGCTGTGTGTCAAAGTATTGGGGGAGTGGATTCCTTATCAGGAGTTTTACATGATGTGGTCAAAGTGCATCCTGCATTTCATGCTTTCCCTGAACTGGTGAATGTGCATTCATTCAAATTAACTTTGGAACAAACTCTTTATAAGGTAAAGTATCATGTTTTATGCTTTGCAGTATGATAATAAAAATGTCATGTTCTCTTAATGACTTTTAGCCAAAGGTGTTTAGTGGTCACACAATTTTAGCTCATAAGTTGTATTTGTGAGCAAAATAAAAATCCTACTGTCTAGGTTTGCCTGCCAGCTTGTTCACAAGTAAGTCATTTCATCAGGCTGCTGCATGCCTCACAATTTTTTTTAAATCTATGACTTCCCTAAAGAAATATTAAGATCACAAGCTGAAGTGCTGATTATTGATGCAACCAGATCTCTATCATAAATTTAATTATCTCAGATAAAGCAACTTTTGTTATAAAGGACAGACATTAAGAATATAATTAATATACCCATGACTTTTGTTGAATGAAAGGACTGTTTAAAATGTTATTGATTGCTGAAAAATGATGGTATGGCCTCCAGGTTGCAGTAATGACTAAACAAAAATCTCAGTGGAAGGAGTTTTTAGAGGCAGTGAGTGTTCTGCAATGGGTACTAACCTTTCTCTTCTTAGGTAAGCTCCCACTACGCTCACCCTTTATGAACTTGCATCACATGACACTAGAAAGTATCTCATGATATTGTTTGTTACAGTTCCATTAGCTCACCTGTTTATTCACAAGCTTTTCACTGCATCTATGAAACAACTCCGTACTCATTTTTACCTGAGCTAATGTAAGACGTCTTTTGTACCTCCCCAATATATGGACTCTTGTCTTGTCCAACACGGCACAATACGCATCCAACTTCAGGAGTGGCTTGTATTATCTTGATGGTGTATCTTATGTTTACATCGCTGTGGCCTCTCTCCACTCTGTACTTCATGTGGCTGCTGTTGGACTGGCAAACCCCTGAAAGAGGTAAAGGAACTGATATTCAAGTATCCATGAAAATTATAGTATCCTATGTGGTAACTGTGTCTCAATTCCATAATGTCTACTAATTACATTACTTAATTAAAACAAAAAATTGTAGATTGTAAAATAGCTTGTTTGACTGTTTCATTTCCTGTAAGCATAAAAGCCTATTCCATACTAATCCTATACAGTACATTGGGTGGTGATGGTGCAGTGGATAAGACACATGCCTTTGGTGTGAGAGACCTGGGTTCAATCCCCCACTGTGACCCATCCACCATTGTGTCCCTGAGCAAGACACTTAACCCCTCGTTGCTCCAGAGGCGTGCGACCTCTGACACGTATAGCAATTGTAAGGCGCTTTGGATAAAAGCGCCAGATAAATGTAAATACATTATATAGAATATGCATTTCATTACAAGAAATAAACATACCTAACTATTTTATACTAAAAGGAAATACACTTTGTGTGCCGTCGGACATCAAACTGCAACTTTAGAATTCAAACATTGGAATTGAGAGACAGGCTACAAAAACAGTACTATGACAATTACTTTCTAAAACACACTGCATACAGTGAGTATAGTATGACATTTGGACACACTACCGCTAAGATTTCTAGTGTCTTCATCAGGGGGCAGGAAAACAACATTTGTAAGGAGGTGGAGAGTGTGGAAGCACTTCAGAGATTTCTTTCCAGTCAAAGTAAGTTTCACTTTGTATCTTTCAACACCTGCATCACATTTAGGGTTATTCTCATCATCTGATGACATTTGGTTGGAGTGTGTGCTTCAGATACAGGCTCAAGGAATGTTACAAGAGCTCACACACAGGTTATACTTAAAACGAGCCATTTATTAAAACTAAGGTTAACTCCACTTAACAATGGTATGTGTAGATCACAGGGCTGGACTAGGACAAAATATCGGCCCTGGCATTTTTGGCCCAGGCAGCCAACGAAAATCGACACCCCTCACGATACACCGTCGATCCAT
>JAPMOB010217355.1:0-16220 GCA_029875015.1 Lepomis gibbosus | reverse complement strand
CCAAACTCCGTTCAGAAAACAAACATTTTAGAAGTTGTTGTCCTGCTGTCTTGCTGACAGACCTGACAAAGCATGAATTCCAATGTTTAACAAATCTGCATCATGTTGTGGTTATTTCGGCATCAGTTTAATACGTTTATTGCTATTTAATCACCGCAAAATGTTTACTTTGGTTTCATACAGTTGTAGTAATGGCGAGTTGTGTTTATTCACCTCATCGTGTTAAAATCGCCTTCTCGCGTTGTGTGTGAACACTTGCAGCGAATGTACTCGCGCGTGGAAAGCGCTGCAAGGCGGAAAATCGCGTTTGGTGTGAAACCGGCATAAGAGGCCATGCAAATGCTTTTTTTTTAATGGGTGTGATTACTGATTTTAGAGCGAGTGTGAGGACTGCCTCCACACAGTGTTAACAACACATTCTGTTCAACTTATCAAAAATGCCTATAGGGTCCAAATATAATTTCTTAGCAGACACACTAACTTACACAATATGTTAAAACTAATCAGCCCATAAAAGTGTAGGAGCAGCTTGGCTGTAGAAAAGTAATCATGATCAATGTATTGACAATGTTTGAAGGCTGTTCACCACGTTGCATCAGAAATCGTACTGAAGTATCAAATATCTATCTTTTACGAGGATGTGCATGTGTTCACTGGTGACAGAAGCATAAAGACTTGTACTATATACATATACATTTCCACATATCAATATGTGGAAATGTGCGAGTTCATGTGAGTGTCTACAAATGTTCACATTAAATTGTTTATGCTCCAGTGTGGATGTGTTACATTTTAAGTGCATGAAACCGGGTGAGGGTATTTTGTAGATTGAGTGACTACTCTGCAGTGAAGCAGACAGTACAGCACCCAACCTCCTGTGTCCTTACTGGTCAGTCCAGGTTTAATTCTGACAGGCAGGATGGGAAAGGAAAAAGGAAAAGGGGAAGGGAGAGTTGCAGCGTGCTGGAGGCTATAATGTACATGTAGCAAACATGTGGGCACCTGCTGAGGAGCACGTATTAGGAGGAATAACTAGAATGTGTCTGTCTCTTGCAGAGACACACTTCCACTAACTATAATTTATGTAACAAGTATTCCGTTAGTTGATTTTTTTTTAGTGAGTTTAATGAGCTGTCTTCAAATTGCTTATTTTGTCCAACCATGAGCCCCAAACCCAGATTTCAATGTACAATACAATTTAAAAAGCAAGTTCTCACATTTGTAAAGTCTGGCATATTTGCCTGGTTTAAATGTTGATGATTTATTTGTCAGTTGACTAATTGATTAAGGGACTAATTCTTCTTTTTGTACAACACACATACACACTCTCGATCATACATACATGCTGTATATAGATCATATATGCGCAGTGCAGCACACAAATGGGAAAAAAATCAAATCTGGGCTGTAAACAAACACCAGATGCCTTCCATTCTGATTTACAGAGTACAGCCAAATACAAAGAGAGCCCTGCAAAGTCCCAAGAATACACTGGCCGACTAGTTAGAAAACACATGAACAGATATAGACATTTATACACAGACCATCATGTGAAAACAAGAGCTGTCTCAGACTCTGCATGTTGTGGGTTGCAGTATTTTCCTTCACTGTCAAACACGTTCTGGAGGTTGCCGTGATACAAAGGTCTTTGTGCTATAAATAGTACAGCAAGGAAATATAAAGAATTTGTTTGTTGTGTAAGACCGGGGGGAACAACAGACCACTTGATTGCACAGCACACCAGAAGATTGATTACTCACAATTATTTAGTATTACTTTATTTACAACCGGTGTACTGAAGTTCATATGTTCTTTCTCAATTGCATAGACTACTAATAGAAATAGAAACTGGAATCAGAAACAAAAAAATTGCTAGGATTATTATAGAAGGTATTGGTCAAGGAACCCAACCACTAAGTTTAGGAAGTAAAGCAAATTAACATTGTCTGTGTCTAAATTTTCCACTGTAACCTTTAAGCAAAGCTGAAGCGTTTTGTAATTATTGCGTGCAACCTTTTCATCTTCTATATGGTAGCCAGTTCTGCTGTTATGGATTACTGTTAGATCACCGACTGCCATCTCCCTCTCCCCCTCTCCCTCTCTCTCTCTCCCTTTGCTTCTCTCTCCACCTCGTTATCTTTTGTCTTTCTGTACTGCAGTGTAGGCAGAGACTTGTCTCCTCTAATTACACTGAACATGATGTAATCATTCACCCAGAGAATCTCTGATGACGTCTGACAAAACAAAAAGAAAAGTTTGTCAGGGAGGAAACTGAATCACACTGCTGTCCAGCTAAACGTCCACTGACTAAAGTTAGGTTAAGGTTTGTGGAACTACAGCATCATTGTTAATTTCCACTTCTACAATATCAAGTATTAATTGCAAACACAGCTAGTAAAAAAAGCGATGTGAGGCTAATATATTTAATTCTATAGTTTATATCAGATATGTGGTAACAAATGTGTATGCTAACACATAGAGCTATACAAGGATGTTTATTGTTCTGACTCTGTGTCAGTGCTTGTGCAGGCCGAATGTTTGTAGAAGTTAGCATCGCTGTGGCTTTAATATTGTTTTCTAGGGCTGACCCAGAATAGAGGAAGATTCGATGTTTCGATGGGCGGCGCGTGATTCGACTGTCAATCTCACAGTTGAAGCTTTGCTGCGAAACGAGGATCATGCCCTTTTGGCAATATGAGGGTGCTGATTTTACATAGAAGTACCAGTTTTCTCCCATGTATATACTGCCTATTACAATATACATTTCGATATATCATGCTGTAAATTTAAAAAAAAATGAGAATAAATAATAATAAGTTAATAATTTTTTTTGCGTGAATAAATAGGAGCTAGATCAACCTATCAGCTTGCATGACGCTCCAGTCACTACACTTAAGATTTGAAAGGTGTACCGTAACTCACAGTTACTCATAACACTTATGTTGACCTACATCCACAGAGAAGATTTTGTGTATCTTTGCAGAAGCATCATATCATTCTTAGTCTGGCAAAACCAATCATAGCAGCCATTTGTGCCCATTTGAGCTACAGTATGTTAGCTTGTCCTACTAGAGAGCTTAAAAGATTGCAGAACTGTTTGTTGGTTTTCTGACTGTGGAGATGTTTCTGCCCTTGGAGCTAGGCCTACTGAAAATACAAGCTGCGGGTTAACAAGAGCTCTGCCGTCCACTGGATATACATTTTATGTAATTTGTTAGATAGTGGAAAGAGTTTTACGAGCTGTGAAGATACAAAAACTATTTGTATGTCCTCCCTGTTCCAAATTTATAGTTTTAATAGTCTCAGTCCCTTTGTGTAAGAGTTTTGGTTCATGGTCAGTTATTCTCTGTTTTGTCTACATCATTTCTGAAATAAACTGTTCCAAAAGTCTTTCTTAACGTAAGAAATTATAATATATCTTGTGACATTGGTCCCATTTTTTGGTCCAGCACCACGCAGGACCACCCATTTACTGTTGCCTTCTCACTCTTTATTTTCTAATTAAGTGTGTTTCTCCATACGGACTCTCTCCCTCGGGCTCAGAGCGTATGTTTGAGTGTGTGCATATGTGACAGCGCGTGACAACACTGCGGCCCCAGCGCATCAAGAGCTCACGATAGGAAGGCACCTTGGTATCCACCCCCCATGACTGACGACTCCCATGCTTATTGGGATTTTGTTGCCGTGGCAGCGTCTCATTATGTAAATGATGTCTCCCTGATGAGAAGGAGGCAGGCGCAGTCATGATGTTCACTGCTCCAGACTGTGTAAAATTGGCTTCAGGGACCAGTGAAGGATCTGTTGCTATATTTAGCAATCATCTTAACAATTGGCTTTCTTCCCCATTCTTTCTTACATCCTCGAAACACAACTTAACATTAGCACACAGATGCATATAAAGGAGAGGTTGACATTTACTACTTCAGGGTTTCTGTGGTTTTAACCGTCCATTTTATCTGAATTTCCTTCTTTTTTTTCTTCTCCCTGTTTGTTCCGAATGTATTACCCTTCCATTCTTTGTCCTCATCAATGCTGAATGAATGAGCTTTCTCTGAGGAATGGTACTAATGGCTTTCTGCTATATCGTCTTTCATATTCCAGCTCAAGAGAAGCCAATTCTAAATGCCTTGATTATTCCAGATATTAAATGTGGCCCAAAGACGTGACTCTAAACAGCACTCATGTGACTTTAAATAAAATATTTACTATATAGTACTTATGACTTCAAATTAGGTGAATTGTAATATTCATAATGATCTTTCAGCTGTCTCTAAAGATGTGATTACGTTCATCTTCATTAGAGAGCTAATCCACACTAATATATGGTTTTGGTTGACCTCTCCTACACATCAGTCAAGTCACCTGGAAGCTCAAACAAACCCACTGTATTTTCTGCATCCTCAGCCTTCATTCTAATGTAACAGCTATTTTGAGAGAGTGACCCAGAGATCAATATGGTCAATAATATTAACCTCCAGAGCACACACAGCTTGGTAAATGGGGGGTCGGGGTCAGTCAAGACATAGCTTACTCTTCCTCACGCTTCCAACTCCTGCTTTATAGCAACAACATACTCTTGTCCACCAAACAAACCAGTTGGTTATATTGCAACGCTAAACCTTAATCTCTAATCCGAATTATTTTCATGTGCATTTGCAACATTTTGGGGACAAATTTAATGTGGTTACAAAATGTTTACTGCAAAGGATTGTCAGTTGTTTTGTCCGGTTGGAAAAGGATAAACACTAAGACCATCACACTACTGACGGATTCCACAGCACTTAATCACTGATTAGCAAATTTGTTCAATTTGTTCACATTTCTGGCCAACATTTTCATTCCCACAAAACTTTATTTTTAATACAAAATAGCTGTATGTAATTTACAGGTGGGACTTAAATGAAAACTTAGGTTAGAAATGCAGGTTCTGCCATTCCAGGCTATTCCAGTTTGTGTAAAATATGTCTGACAACTGAATAGCTCAACTTTAAGAAAATATAGCTTGCTTCACAGATTTCCTTTAATGCTTTCCTATATTGTTTTGTACTTTGTCCCTTTGTGTTTTGTATAATATCCATGGTGACAGTTTTTTTTATCTGTAACACAGCACTTTAAAAGACACTAGCACAATGTTATTAACATAAATGCAAAACAACTATATCTTTAAACCCGAACTGCTCTGCTCACTCCTCACTGTCAGTGTGGATAGAATTAACTGAAACCACTACCACACTTCTCTTACACTCAATGCTCTGCATTCAGCAACAGTTTACAAGGTGTTTAAGAAACACAGTTGGCCATTTTTGACATTCGGCATGCCCAGAGCCACATAGGTTACAACAAACAATGGATCAGGCTTTATAAAGCCATTACCAGCCTCTTGAAATATACCTTTATCTTCCCCAATTTACCAGTCCAACAGGTCAGCCCATGACTTCCCTACTGCTTTCCACAATGATATTTCTTCACAGACGCTGAGGCCTGCTGAGGAGGAACATTGATGCAAGCTGATGTGAGGCCCTGTTTGTAACTTGCTAGTGAAATGAGCTGCAGGATCGGGGAAGAGCATGAAGCGGGTAATCCTGTTAACGGTTCTCTGGATGTGTGCAGAGGAGCTGGTGGTTTGCTGTTCTGGTGTCTTCCTGGTGATTCATCTCTACAAAGACTACAGCCCTTCCTTAAAGTTAAGAAAATGCCAATCACTAATCTGCATTCTGAAAAACTAGATGCAATCATTTACCCTTACCATCAGCGCTACAGAGACCTGCTGGACAGAAAGCCACTGTCTCCCAGGCCTGCGCTGTTCCAGCCTTTAGCTCCTGTTCATTACCTTTGCTCCAACCTTATCACCTCCCTTTCTTAGCTCGCCTTAATCCCCTTTATAATTTTCACCAACTTTAATTAGTTCATGTCAAGGGCAACAATTAATCCTGAGCATGATTTAAAGTATAAAATCAAGCAAGCTACAAAACCTTTGTACACTACATGATTTTAAGACCTTGACGTCGCTCAGAAGTATTTCACCAATGGCGCTCTCACCAGAAAACGGCCCTCTCTTAAATCTTTAACTCCACCAGGATCTGTGCAGGTTGTCTTGGATAACAGCAGCTCATGGCTTCTACAGTGACCTTGGAATGCTGTAATTGCATCTGTGACCTCTTTGTGCCTTCATACTTCCAATAGCTTTCAGCAGTGCCACACAGGGTCTGTCGTAGTGGTATAAAAAGTTAAAATTACAAATATGTCTTTTACTTCAGCACTACGGACAGCAATAAACCCCTCAACCCCAACCCCTGACTGCTGTAACCAGAAAACTTCACGTCTATGTTTTTGCAAAACATATTCTAGTCTGAGGCTAACCTGATGAAATCGTCTTGCATCTACCAGTACAACAACCAATGCCTTCACAGAAATAGCCACCCGAAGTTTTTCAGACCTTCAGTGGAGCCTTATTGTGTTTGAAGAAGACATCCATGGTATGCAGCTCCTGTAGAAGTGGATGTGGCACATACTGTGAAAAGGGTGGTATGAAGGCTTACAGACAAATGAGTCAGTGCTGCCACATGCTCAGTAGAACAGATGAGCTCTTTCTCTCAACTCAAATGGGCTAACAGCATTTGATCTGCAGTGAGGCTATTAGCACTCAGAGTTGGATTGTCACACGCCTGGCAAAGGTATTATATGGAGACAAACTGAGTCTGCCATTTGTCATCTCCTCTATAAGATGAGTATATAAAAGAGAAACTAGACAAAATCATTAGTGTGTTCTCTGTTTAGAGCAGCAGTGGAAAGCAGACCAGAAAAAGATACACTTAAGGATAATTTTCTACTGATATCATCTTTGTCCAATTTAGCGGATAGTAAGCCATTGGAAAAACTGTCATGCCCTCCTCTTCCTCGCCCCCTACACTAGATGAAGACTGCTAACGACTTTTCTTATAGGAATTGAAATTGATGATGGTAAAGGTTAGTATGTCCCATTTAGCTGATGTCAGTGTAAATACAGCCTTATGTGACAGAGTTTTGAATATACAGTAAAAATCCCAGCCCACTCTTAAATATTTTGTTGTTCTAGGCCCTGTAGAGAGACATCATTTATTGTTCTTTATTGTTGACAGTTTGACACACACAACCACAATTATGGGGGATTATTTTTAGATGGGATTAACTACTGTAGCATGGAGTGCATTACTGAAAGTAAAATTGCAGTAATCCAAAATCCACAGGTAGTAGATAATCCCACACCTATTTGTCAGAGTTCAGATCTGTACCACAATTTTGATGAAATAACTCAGGTGTGGAAATATTATTATCATGAGCCATGTTAAAAAACATGAGTGGACCACAGATAAGTAAATAAGGCGAAAGAAAGAGGTTTCAATTTATATTATGGGGTTTGGCATTGAATGAATGTAAATGTCAAAACAAAATACTCTCTCTTGTCCCTCACAGCTATAGTGTCACTAAAACACATTTTTTTAGAGGCTGGTTTGTGAGATTACACAAACACATAACCACGTTTGCTGTATTCCAATGTTTTGGAAAACGGAAATGAGATTCAGCAGAGAGCCAGATGTTTTAACATTCACGGCCATTTTGCTAACGAGGATTAAAGCCCTTCTGAGTGACAATATTTAGAGAGGAAGCCAAATGACAACCAACTTAGAGGGGTATTACCACATCAAGAAATGACAAGAAAAAAAGCGACAGAACACCACTGAGGAAGAGAAAAGGCTGTCCAGGGAACCAGAGACACCAGTGACATGTTTTCACTGGCTCTGTGGCCTGGCAAATTACAACCAGAGGCAGTCATGTTCCAGAAGGCACTAAGGGGACAGCTCATAAAGCCATTCACCTCAGAAGACATGCAGCTCTGTGGATTACCAGCAGCAAGCTGACTAATGCACCAGAACAGTCAGGTATTTAGAGATTTTAGGGACAGGACACTTCATGACGTAAGACAGCGCGTGATTCCATTTCAAAGTCAAGAGAATTTAATAGGATGCCTGCACATGTTGGCAGATAAAAATGGGTGACAAGTATTGAGTCAGGCCACCACAAGCCTCTAGCTTCAGTGCACCTTGCCAAGTCTGTGGTTGCAGCAAGTCTCTATTGAGGTATGAACACCATTCCTCCACAAGATATTCCTTCATTTCATATACTTTTATTTAATCAGGTAATCTCATTGAGATCAAGATATCTTATGCAAGAGAGACCCGAGTACAGCAGAGAAAAATAAAAAACATAGCCTGACATAACTAAATAAGCATCAGAGACAGTCACAGACATCACTATATAGATTTAAAGTTTATATTATATTATTTGATTTTATTCAGATGGTCTCTGATCCACAATCTTCCATTGATGTGAAACTAGGTTGAGATCGCGTGATCATTTTCATACTCACCACACGATTCAGTGAGCTGTGGTGCACAGAAGCAATTGCATTTTATATGTTTCAGGTTCTTTCTTTAATGTTTGGATTTATTATGTTTCACCATTTACTTATAAATAACTAACCACTTCAAATGTTGGCACCACCAACTCCAATGATGTGGTTCACACACTTAAAAGAACAAAACTTTCTTCTCAAAGAAACAAATTGTGCATAGTCTCAAGAGAACACAACATACACAAAACCAGAAGCCAATGCTGCATCAGTCACAGGGTACCCTTGTCACTCAGAAACCTAAGCTGACAGAGGAATTGAAGAGAGGGGCTTTAAACATTCCCAAACAGTGATCAGCGTGGAAGTCAGCAAATGGAGAGTGGCAGATCTCTGATGCGAGGTGAGCTATCTTCCTCAGGAGCAGGAAAGCATCTGACAGTGAACAAATCCACCACCCTGACACCACAAATACCTCAAGAAGAACGTATCCTCACAAATCCCAGTGTTTACATGGAGCAAACTTTTTTAATTCTGTTTAAATATCATTAGGAATACAAACATGACTTGTACTGTAACTGAGAACTGTAGGTTTTAATTTACTTTAATTTTTAAGGTGTTTTTCTGAAGTTACTTAACATATAAAGTTTGTTGATTAAAATGTACATGCCACATTTTCATTTGTGCTCCCCTTATTCATTAAAACGTTCACTGTTTCAATTATACAGTATCTAAGGAAGATATAAATGAAAACGGCCTGAACTTTGAGGACCCCCACATGAAAATCTCTGGTTGAGCTCACATACCAATGTGACTGCAGTATAAACTACAGTGTGTATTGCTGTAATCTGTCAATGTGTTAACTGAGGGATACACACATTTATTGCTGCTCCCAGCTAAACATTATATTATACAGAAATATTTTCATTCTATGAACTTTACTTATGCTCAACTAAAATTCCAGCAAAGTTACTTGTGCATGTACTCTTTCCAGCACTGCAGATATCTTTCAAACATTCAGTTAGCTGACAGTGCAGATATTCACTACTTATGAAATGTAATAATAATTGAACAATGGCCAAATCCTCCTCTGACCACATGCTATTCAAAGGGGCTTCTCTGATATCTAGCCATTAGATTGAAAGATTTTAATGACACTGTAGACAGCGTGTGTTTTTTGTCGATGAGATTAGAGCAGGTGTCTGCATTGTGATTAATGAAGCAGCTCCAAACTCATCTCTGGGCATCTATTGATTAATTTCTGTGGCAGGCCTCGCGCTGAATTAATCTACCTACAAATATGCAAGACTGATGCCTCCTGCTCCACTCGGACCTGCAATTGGAGGCGGACATGAATCCACTGGCTGACATTCACACCCAAGGGGGGAGTCTATCAATGCACTGTACTGTGATAAAGTGTAAGGACAGTGACAGAAGTGCAGTCCAAGTTCTTTCTCACTTGAATGTGGCATTTATGAACAATCTGCAAGAAAACCATATAGTGAAAGTGACCATGAAACTAAACAAGTTGCCTTCCTTAACCTGAAAATGTCAAATGTGATGGAGACTATTAGATTACTAATAATATTATAGACTGTGTTCATTTCATGATATCTGCATAACTGATGCACAATGCATCAGTGCAGCACGGTTATGAGCCTAAACAAGAGTTCAAAAGTTTTCAGGCTCAGGAAAGCAAAGCTGAGCGGGCGTGTATGTCATGCTTTGACACTTTGTCTGCACAACTTAGCTTCACAAGGACAGGGGGAAACTAACACAACGTGATTCACTGGTGTTGATATTGGAACTCCGCTACGCACCACCTCCTTCTACCCCACCACGTCTCTCTCCATCTCTCTGTGTCTCTGCAGACTTTCTGTTTTCACATTTACTGCTACAGGATGAACTATGGCCTTTCTTCTGACTGAGCCGCGGAGGAAATTACTCTCACAAAAATCATACTTGCTAAGCAAAAGGAAATACTCTGTCACTGAAGGGACCAAAACTGATTTTTGTCCTGAGCTGCACAGTTTCAATAGCACATTGATATGATTACTACTGGGACCACCATAGAGAAAACATATCATTTCATTAGGAGGGACTTAAGTCTAGAGAGCGTTTTCTTCCCATCTATCCAATTCGCCTCCAATTCCTATTCTGCCTGTCCATATCAACCTTTTCAATAAATTATTATGCCAAAGGGTCAAATAACTTTTTGGGTTCTCTAAACCTGTCATTCAATTTCCAAGATATGGAACAGTTGTGGAGTATGCTGAAAGTGTAATTAATAAGTAGACACAAAACTAACAATAATAATAATAATAATGATTACATGCATTCATATGTAATTTTACCCAGCCTGGTAAATTAGCAGAGATAGCTAAGACACACCAGATAGAGACTCCAAAAAGTGTTGTGATGGGGGTATCAGTTCTGTTCTGAAAAAGCAGGACAGTCAGAAGCTTCTGTAGGCCAGCTTACAGAAAAAAATCTGTGGATATGGCAGGTGGTTCCAGCTTTAATGCACTGTTTCCCTGAAAATTGCCAACTTTGGCAGGGTCAGGGACTGATTTCCCATGTGCAATTCCCTGCTCTTGTGCCATTCATGTCTCTGATGGAGGACAGTTGGCACCAAGTGACCCTTTTAGTGATGCAGAAAGTGAACTACAGTTTTGTTTATTTTGTTTTTTCCTCAAATTGAAAGACAGCAGAGCCACACCAGCTTTTGGCTGTGCATCTATAAAACTAGACCACGCTTTGCTGAGCATTCTTGGTTAAGGTGAAGATATATTTATCTCATGTGAGAGTTTTGGAGATGGTGCTGCCCTAAGGCTTAAATGAGTCAGCCATTCACACATGCCATTGATTTCCAACAGGAGATTAGAGGGAAAGTTGCTGTGGAGGTTAATCTTGAAATCAATTCTTCTGAGCATCTTTTTCTCACTGTATTGTCAGCAATAACATTTCAGGATATCTCTGTCCTGTAACTGTTGTTTTATTTGAGCTTTATAAGTTAGTTTTATTACACTTATTTGTCAGGCATCACATACAGAAATGTTAATTGCATACAATACAAAGGGATGCCCTGGAACCGACTTAGGTACTATAGCTCTGCAGTGACAGGACAGGTCGATCTAAAAAAGTTATTTTCAAAATGATCATGATACATGAACCTGTTGTGTAATCTTAACCTCAAAATAAACTTTAAAAAGTTACTAAAACACTAAAACAAACTCTGATATACATAGCAAAACTAACATTTACTTATTTTTAGGTGTGCGTGTACATACAGTATCTCACAAGTGAGTACATCCCTCACATTTTTGTAAATATTTGGTTATATTTTTTCATGTGACAACACTGAAGAAATGACACTTTGCTACAATGTAAAGTAGTGAGTGTACAACTTGTATAACAGTGTAAATTTGCTGTCCCCTCGAAATAACACATCACACAGTCATTAATGTCTAAACCGCTGGCAACAAAAGTGAGTACACCCTTTAAGTGAAAATGTCCATCACAGAGCTGGTGGATGTTAGAGACCTTGCACTCCTCCACCTTCTGTTTGAGGATGCCCCACAGATGCTCAATAGGGTTTAGGTCTGGAGACACGCTAGGCCAGTCCATCACCTTTACCCTCAAGGTAAAGGTGGAGGTGTGTTTAGGGTTGTTATCATGTTGGAAGACTGCCCTGCGGCCCAGTCTTCAAAGGCAGGGGATCATGCCTCTGCTTCAGTATGTCACAGAATGTTGGCATTCATGGGTTCCCTAAATGAACTGTAGCTCCCCAGTGCAAGCAGCGCTCATGCAGCCCCTGGCCATGACACTCCTAAGACCATGCTTGACTGTAGGCAAGACGAACTTGTCTTTGTACTCCTCACCTGGTTGCCTCCACAGATGTTTGACACCATCTGAATCAAAAGTTTATCTTAGTCTTATTAGACCACAGGACATGGTTTTCATAATCCATGGCACTGTTTGTGGGGTTTCTTGTGCATCATCTTCAGAAGAGGTTTCCTTCTGGGATGACAGCCATGCAGACCAATTTGATGCAATGTGCGGTGTATGGTCTAAGCACTGACAGGCTGACCCTCCACTCCTTCAATGTCGGCAGCAATACTGACAGCACTCATACGTCTATTTCGCAAAGACAACCTCTGGATATGACACTGAGCACGTCCACTCAACTTCTTTGGTTGACCATGGCGGCATTTTCACTTAGCTGTACACTCACTACTTTACATTGTAGCAAAGTTTAATTTCTTCAGGGTTTTTACATGAAAAGATATCAACTATTTACGAAAATGTGAGGATTGTACTCACCGTGAGTATGGAAGAAGTATTGGATGCAAGCAAGGCTATTGTTCTAACCTTAATGATTAGTTAATTAAGAAAGGAGTGAGGAATGAATCAGGAATGACTTGATAATCGATTAATTGATAATAAGTACTTCCCTAATGATTCCTTGTGGAGGACTAGTAGATAATGATGAGAGAACAGACTGGAAGATCCAATATTAACTAATCATTAGGTAATGATTAGTTCATGAATATCGTTGACTCAATCATACTTACCATTTTCTTCATGAGTAGTTCTTGATTAGCTCTGAACCAGTGGGTGAACAGCACAAAACTAGTCACGACTCATTAATTACTAATTACTTACTGTTTTTGTGCACCCCACAAAAAGTGATAAAAAGAGTGGTTACCACATAGCCCCTCGTTACTTCATCATTATCTTGTGATTACTTAACATTAACCTAATGATTCATTAATATAGGATCTCCCACTTTGTTCTTTAGTAACTCATTATTGTCTCCTATAGTCCTCCATAATGAATTATTATGGAAGTGCCAAGTAACAATTCATCAGTAATCAAATCAAGTTCCTGATTTGCTATTAACTAATCCTGAGCTGCAAAAATTGCTTCACTAGCAGTTCCTCATTCGTTCATCATTACTACTCAAAATGTTATATCCCTTAGTGTAAAGTTTTATATATATATATATATATATAGTGTGATTGCTGTTGCTGTTGGTCATGATGCATTAACACACAAATTACAGTATTTAGTGACACAGTGCTTGAAATTATATCATTTCTGAGTGTGAGTTATTGCAGTGTTTTCAATATAGTATATAAGGTGAAATATTATTTCAATAGTTCATTATTCATTAACAATTAGCTTGAAGCAAGTGTAAAGACCAACTAAAGAAAAGTTTCTGCATAGTCTATTTTTAGTGTCACTATAGTGTAATTTCTGTAAGTACCACTTATATGAACATCAACAGGCCACGTCATCACTTGTAGCAGTACTGCCAAAATAAGCCAATTACGCTTATTGATTTGTTGTGAGTACCTTTAAACAGAGCCAGAACCTGACAACAAGGAGATCCAATTGAATTGCTATACTGTAAATAAACAGGATGTGGTGGGCACGCT
Organism: Lepomis gibbosus; assembly: GCA_029875015.1. NCBI lineage: Eukaryota > Metazoa > Chordata > Actinopteri > Centrarchiformes > Centrarchidae > Lepomis > Lepomis gibbosus. The sequence continues at coordinate 2,393 of JAPMOB010217355.1, read as the reverse complement.
GCCACAGTGTAAATGGAGGCTGCTATTATATTACACTCAGCAGAATCGTGTTTGTTCAGTGACCATAACAAATATCTTTAAGCAAGTCACGAATGCTGATTCCAATAAAAGGCGAATAAAAGGCGAAAAAGACAATGGACTACAAGTCTGATTTTTGATGGTGAACATCGTCTGGAAACGGATTTACTGACACATTAAAACTGCGTCATTGTTAACCACTATCTGAGATTTTTATATAATTGTTTAATCGAAAAAAGAGCAATCAGATAAAGGCTCAGTAACGTGTGTGCCGATGCGTAAAGTGTCGCGCACATTCCCCGTGTGGATGGAGCGGTTACGATGATTAATCCCACCAGGTTTCTCTGGCAAGTCTTACTTGGCTCTTTGTCCATGCCAATGGATTGTCAGTTTACTTGATTTTTTTTACGTCCTGAGACGTAAAAAAGACTTGATTTTTAAGCCATAGGTCATGAGCGCATAAGCGCAGACCGAAAAGGCTCCGCGCTTTATGGTTGTATACAGATGTGATGAGAATGTGCGAATCAGTATGCTGATAAGGTGCGAACGAGAAACACAAAGGGACATTTCAACAGGATGCCAGTGCCACAATAGGAGATCACTGTCATCATTTCAATGTTTACTATTAATGTGAACATATAAATTCACGATCAATGTATATTTGTCCCTCTGTTTTTGACGATCCGCATGTCAATGCAAGTGAAGCATGTCTCAAACCAACACATGCAGCACATAGGCCTACAGTAGCAAATGCTTATCTCATACAGCAATATCCACATGCACCGTGCTGGGAATGGCTCACCATCCAGTGGCTGCTATTGTTTCCAGTCTAAACTCGAGCGCCATGTAGGGAATGAATGGGTGCATGGTCGCGTTAAAACCTGCGAATTAGGGTTAAATCAGTCTGTGCAAGCCAAGGCTCGCCTCTTACCCTTGGAAGCATCCTTGTCTTCTTTAGGCTTCGCCACTTTTCCGCTCATAGATCCCAGTTTGGATGTGTAATTCCCGATTTAGACAAGAATCGAAATCCTTTTAAATGCTGACTGTCCTCAATGCAATCCTTAGCAAATGTTCCAGGTGCTGAGATAAGGGTTCTGTGAAGAGAGAAATATTAATCAGATGTCCCTTTTACAACGGTAAAGCAGACTTTGGGCCATATAACGAGACAATGGACCGTGGGAGCTACTGTTGAAGCAAGGTGTTTATCAATTGGATATCAATGAAAGCAACCACACTCATACGTCAAAGAGCCCATATGGTTTCAATGAACACCAGCAATCAGCCAGTGTGGTTTGCTTGTCTACCTTTGCACATCCCTTCCAGTATTCAGGCTTTAACCTACCTTATCTCCTCCACGTTTCCTGCTACATCAATGCACATTGATGAAAGGAAACGCTCCCACCATGAATCCCGTTATGTTGCATAGGCTACAAAAATCACGACCTGCTCTACTGTGACAAAGGACAGGCGCAAAAAGCTGCGAATGGAGCGCAGGTTTCCCCCCCGCTTCAGAGGTCTTCAATCAACGTTGAAAAGAAAAACAGGTGAAAACACTGAGCTGTCCTATGTACACACAAACCCCGGGAGCAATGCCATCCAGTGCAGCGTGTGCGACCAGGTTTTCTGGCTTTTTCCTACTGACGAGCTCTGCTCCTCTAAACGCTCGGCAGGCAGAATCAACAGGATGAACAGCGCGAGAGCACGCCCCCCGTTACAGCGCCGATTAACACCGTGGACATCTGTTTGTTTGCTTTTTCTTCTTTTTTACTAAAGTATCACTGCCGAGACGAAATTGTGCACTCATCCGTAAATGCTGTCGGCGTGTGAGCTTCGTTGTTGATGTGGTGAAGAATCAAAGCAGGAGATTGTGCTGCATGGCGCTCACCATCTTGCTGTTGCTCTCATTCAGTTGTCTTTGCAGAGCTATGCGTCACCCCATTCACATACCGTCTGCGCATTTTCTCCTAATATGATCCAAAGTGTTTGACTTGCAGGAGACGTCGTTTCCAACTAACGACTCACATGGAAGATAAAACTGTAAAATATAAATTCAAGCAAATTGATTTTGTGGTTCACAATGTAGACCTATTAGACAGTTTAAACAGGAAACTTTCCCGGACTTTCATTAAAAACGAATTATTTCCGCAAATTAGGCTACAATCTATAAATGCCCAACCTGAAAGAATTGTCTGCTGTTCGTGAAGTTTGAAAGGTATCTGTTTCACGTGATGTAGACTAATCATACCAGTGATATGTAAAGAAGATAACTTAAATCATTGCAACAAGATACAAACTCGTCACTGTGAAAATGACGACATGGTTTTGCATTGTGTATCATCAGGTGTAACATTTTCCCAAAGTTCTCTGAGCTTATT
>JAPMOB010217354.1:0-18306 GCA_029875015.1 Lepomis gibbosus | reverse complement strand
ATCACGTGTGTGCATATATGAATCCTGTGTGTGCATATGTGAATGTAGTGCGTGTATTTATCTTTATTGAGACTCTTTTACCTCCACATTGCTGAGCCTCTGGTTCAGATTCACAGATAGTAAAGATAGTTATTAAAAGCAGCAGGCGAGCTAACGATGTAGCACGTCGGCTAAATGCAGTGTAACTTTATCATGTAATGAGCGTGGATTAGTTCAACATCAAGCTAATAAAACTATTACTGTACCGTTGCAGTGGGAGTTTACCTGAGTTTCCACCATGTTGTGTGAAGCTGGCTCCCTACCTGTCTATAGCCACTCTTACTTTGGCTACTTTGCCTTTTTTCGGGAGTACTGTGCTGATATGCCGGTGTCTCGCGGCGCTGAATGAAGTAATATTACGGCGCTGGTGTTGATCTGCCTCTGAGACGGGAACGTTGAAGTAACAGAGCCTGAACATGTCTGAGTGAAAAGCCACAGCCTACATTCTGTTGTTCTGCGTTTATTGCAGGATTTCTGTATGAAAGCGGATGTGTTACGGATTTTTGCTTGCTCATGTGTTCAAGCGAGCAGGTGCATGAGCACACACTTGGTTGCAATCTTAAAACTGCACCGCTAGTGGCCGCTGGAAACTACATAATGCCCCTTTAAGAGAAGCCCTGCATATTTATTTTATGAGACAAATTACTTTTTTGTTGAAAATTCCCCAAGAGCTTTGAGCTCTGAGCACTAAATATGTGAAGATTTCATTTTTATCAGTCAGTTGATTTTCCTGCCAGAAACTGAACACACTAATATTCTTTACATTGCTTAAGGCTTTACAGTATTACTGCAGATCTTATTGATTAATTAAGCAATGATATTTGAGCAACTTTTCATGCAGCACTTCCTTTACATATACTGACTATTGTTTATTGATGAATTCACTCTTGTGATAAAGAGTCTTATTCTTATCTATATTCTGTATTACTCACAATCTAACTGAGTAACCTAGAGACTTGTAGTCCTAAAAGGAGTGTTAGAAGTTGTGACATACTTTATTTTCACTCTCGCTGTCCAGAGAGCTGGTTATTTCATCCAGAATGAGGACCTGTGGCTGTCTGACCAGAGCTCGAGCAATGGCGATGCGCTGCCTCTCGCTCTTGGACAACTGGCCGCCACCCTCACCCACCTCTGAGAAACAGACAACATAAGAGTTCATCAAAATCACAACAGATTGGAGTTTAAGGTGTAAAATTTAAAAACAACAAAATGCAGAAAGATGAGGATTAGAAAACCAAAATACTAAATATAGGTCTGGTCAGTAATTTCTCACCAAAATACTGCATTGTGTATATTTAGCCTTTACTATGCACACATTTAAAACTGTAAATGTTTAAGATGAATAAATGAAAGTAAAACATTTTCCATCATCAACCTCACTGTGCACATTATATTCTCCCTCTTTCTTGTAACTTGTAAAGCAGGTTTCTTTGGCATTCAGCTATGCAAAACAGCAGGATGGGTGGTTAAAAGAGTTTACCTGTATCGTAGCCTTTCTCCATCTGCTTGATGAAGTCGTGGGCGTTGGCTTTGCGTGCTGCTTCTTGGATTTCATCCAATGAGCAGTCAGCAAGCCCGTAGGCGATGTTGTCTCTGATGGAGCCAGAGAAGAGCACAGGCTCCTGGTTCACCACTGCAATCTGTTAAACACACTCTCGTCAGCTTGACTGAACGAATGGCTCATGATATACACATCTGTTGGAATCATCATCATGATTCCAACAACATCTAAGTAAGTACACAATCAGATGTATAATCAGTATAATTAATAAAGATTGTTGGAAATTTAAAAAAATTTAAACACAGATAAAATGCATAAATTCTCTAAAACAGGAGATTCCATCAAAGGATTGTGTGATCATCAGAAAAAGCAGTAATGTTTAAAAACCTTCTTGTGGAGAAAACGGTGGTCATAGGATTTCAGGGGTTCATTGTCCAATAGGATTTCTCCATCCTGTGGCTCATAGAATCGCTCCAGCAGACTCACACAGGTGCTTTTTCCTTCTCCAGATGGACCCACCAGTGCCGTCATCTGACCTGACTTCAGCTCCAAAGAAAAGTACTGAAGCAAAAGAGATAACATGATTGTAATAAGTTTAACTGCAGACTGCAGTCAGACCGATTTTGATCCTCAGACTTAACAGTAATATGATTTACAGTTGATTATTAGATTTTTTTCCTATATTATTGTTGGTTTTGCTCTATAGCTCACTTGGTCAGTCAGTCGGTTGGCTCGTCCACTGTTAAACTTTCCCCACCCTGGCAGCCAAAGCTTTCCCCCTAAAGGGGCATTATGGAGTTTCCAGCAGCAACTAGCGGTGCGGTTCTAAGATTGCAACCAGGCGAGTGCTCGTACGCCTGCTTATTTGAACTCATGAGTGAGCATAATCCGAAACACAAGCACTTTCATACGGCAATACCACAATAAACGCAGGAACACCTTCATGCAGGCTTTTCACTCAAACTCAATGTTTCCGCCTCAGAGGCAGATCAACATCGTCGGCTCTGTATCTTTCATTCAGCACAGCGAGCCGCATATCAGCAAAATACTCCCGAAAAAAGGCAGAGTGACAGCGGCTGTAGACAGGCAGGGAGAATAGACAGAGCTGTAAACTCCCACTGCAACATTACAGTAATAGTTTTATCAACTGCAGGTTGAACTAATCCACGCTCCTTACATGATAGCTTTACATTTAGCCTACTGCATTTAGCCGATGTGCTACATCCTTAGCTCGCCTGTAACTTTTCAGTAACCATCTTTACTATCTGTGAATCTGTCACCGAAGTCTCAGCAATGCGAGCTGGAATGGATATTATAACGAGATTGTGTCATACTTTATAACAGTTAGACCGCAGTAAGTAACTTTACTGTAACTAGTGTTAGTAGATGGATCTTCCTCTTTGTTGTTGTGACTGTTTTGTTGCAGTGTTTTATGTTATGTGGGTCACGTTAGTTAGAGCAACTGAGAGGTGGAGAAGCTATGTACCTGAGTATTGGTAAAACAAATGCTACTTTAACTGAACCTTACGAAGCAAAGCACACAGAGCTGAATCCGACCCAGAGACCTCACATTAAAATTGAAACAAAGAATTCCCCTTCTACCTTCTATTCAGACCTCACCTGCAGCACTGTTTTGTTGGGGTATTGAGGATAGGCGAAGTTGAGACGGCAGAAGCTGACGTGTCCTGTCAGCTGATCAGGTTTGAGTTTTCCATCTGTGCTGACCTGAGGTTTTCGGTCCAGGTACTCAAACACTTTCCCGGCGGCCCCCACCGAATTCAGCATGTCACCGAATATGTAGGTGAGTGTCTGGAAGATGGCAGTCATAAAACAGATCACTTTATAAAACACTTTTTGCAAGCAATCATCAGGCACAATATGTCTGTCTGGACATGCTTAAAAACTATGAGCCAATAGAACAGCCTTCCTGAGGACATGAATGTTCTTTCAATGCTGTGTATTTATGTACACATATGTGTGTGTGCATATTAAAACGAGCTTGTGAAGCACAATGGCTTTCCCTTGTGTATAAAATGTGCTATACAAATACAGTTTGCCTTGCTTAGCTGCTAAACTATTTGTTTACTAACTTAAAAGCTACCACTATTAGTAACAATCACCAGCATTGACTGACAACAGTCTACAGAGCATTATGGGATACCCTGATGTTGTCTCCAAGGTCTGACTGGTAGAGGATGAAGGAAACTAGGTTGCCAGTGGTCATCTGCCCACTCCGGATGAACATCCTGCCATAGTACAGCATGAAGACCTGCATGGCCAAACCTGTCAACTATAGACACATGCCCACACACACACAGGAACAAATACTGTTAAATGATGTGATATGTAGTGATATGATCAGCACCACCTGTTCTCCAAAAAACAAAATATTACATAAAACTCCTCACCCTGCGTGCCAGCAGGTAAATAGACGTGATGGTGTTGCGGCGGGTCTTAAGAGTGTGTGTGTCCATCAAGCGGTTGTCATAGCGACGGGCCTCATGTTTTTCAGTGTTAAAGCTCCGCACCACATGAATATTGGATACTACCTCATTTGCAGCCTCATTAGCCAGAGCCATTGAGTCCTGCACTTCCAGGGACAGCCGCTAGAAAGGAATTTAAAAAGATTTTTTGTCAGTACAGAAGTGGAATAAGCCTAAAGATCCTGAGTCCTGTACATGTGTGGATCTCAATGTTTATGTTAACATTTCTTAACAACCTGATTTTACCTGGTAGTGTGTGTCGTAGATGTTCTGTATGAGGCCAGTGATTGGCGTCTCCATCAACACGAGCAACGTAAGCTTCCATGAAAGATTCATCATCAGTGAGATCATGCCCAGTGTCTTGATGAATGTCCTCAGCAGCACGTTTACATTCAGACACACTGTTCTTCCCATCAGGGTTGTGTCTTTGGACAACCTGGATGTGATTTCACCTGCACAGAAAATAAATAGAAATTACTTCATGGTATGTTTTGTCCTGCCACATGTTCTTTTGTCCTGTCCTACTGTACTGCCTGTCTTTACATTTTAATTCAATTCAATGGGCCTTTTTATTGTTAAATAAAGTGTGAAATGTACTGTGCATAAATAGAAGAAATGTGCTATTTAAACAAATATATATAGTCAAAAACAATTAAAAATATAAAAAAATTAAAATGTCTGTGTAATCTCTTGTCTTGTTCTGTCATTCATGTGAGAAACAATTCATGTAAGATATGAACAGCCTTTTATATAAATAAGAGAAAGGTTATATATGAGCCTTACCTGTCTTTATGGTCTCAAAGAATCCAATTTCCTGTTTGGTCAAAGCCCCAAACAGCTTGACTTTCACACTGCATGTGTAGGCATTGATGGCACACATTAAGAGACCCCCTCTGCAGCCTGCACTCACAGAGCTAATCAATCAATCAAAGAGAAAATCAGTCAGACATTGTGAGCTTCAGCTGGTGGATCAATGTGGGAGGAAATCATTGTCACATACCTTCCCAGAGAAAACAGGCCCATGAAGAGGACTGCGGATATGAATTCATTTGGCTGGTAATGACTGCCAAGGATGTCAATGACTCTCCCGGTATAGAAAGGGATGAACATCTCACCTGAGAAGAGACACAGACACAGGTAGAAATACTCAGATGCAGAGAGGTGAACATGCATCAGCCAGGCAAATCATCGTCATCATCAGCAGCAGCAGCAGCATCTTTATCATGAATGTTCCCTGTATCCCATATTAAAAACTCCTCCAAGACTAGTGTTTCTGTTCCCACGTTGAAACTAAACTTTTAATGTAAATAAAAATGACAGCATTTTAGATAATACTTTTTATTTTGTAGTTATGACCATTATCAGTCTGGTTCATTTCCTTATCTCTATCAACATATTTAGCCTACTATTGAAACCATCATCATCCTCCTCCTCCTCATCTGCTGCACTTACAGATAACAGCCAGCGACAGGAACACAAGCCCTCCAAGCAGCAGGTGAAAGTAGGGTTTGTACAGGTAGAGGACTCTCACAAACAGCACTCTGGCTTTCTGCTTGTTCTCTGTACCGGCGAGCGCATCGTCGGTGTCCGGGATGGTGATTTCCCAAAACAGTGCAGCAGCCAGCGACGCTCCGGAGCACATCAGCCAGCAGCGCATATCTGCCAACAAGCCACATGGGGTCTCTTCATGGTAGATCACTTTGGTCCCGGTCTCAAACACCGCGGGCAGCAAACTGTGCACCGCTATAAAACGAATCAGCAAGGGTTTGAGGTCTCCGAGGCTGAGCACGGTTACAGCATTTAGTGCCAAACACCGGAGAGCCGCTGAAACCCAGAGACGCGAAAAATGTCGAAAGACGCTGTGAGTCACTACAAATCCCGATGCGTAAAACAAGGAAAGGTCGACGCAAACTACTAAAGTCAAAGCAACGACTTTGCGGATTATTGCCGCTGTGTTGCCTGCCATTTTCCACGGACCGTCGTCCTCGTATGACCTGCTCTGCTGCGAGACCAGCGTTTTAGTTTTCATCCACTTTCAGTTTCATTTTCTCGCTTCACCAGGGACTTCCCTTAAATCTGAACTGCAGAGCACAAAAATAAACTTTGATAGGACAATTCAGGATTCTTAAACCGAGTGGTATGTTTATTGTAGGCCTTATTGGTATCATCATCCTTTTCCTGCAAACTATGGATGAAAACAAAAAACCTTTTATTTTATTCCAATTTCAAATAGTAGGCCTATATGTGGGTAAGAAGGCTCTTAATTATGTCCAGTCTGACTAATGTATTCAGGTTGAATGAAGAAGAAAACACAATCCCCTGGTAGACAAATGTGGCTTTCACTTTTGGTCATATATTTTTCTGACTGAACTGATGCTGCAAATGTTAGAGGAAATGTGGGACTATTTATAGAGATTAAAGGAATGTCAGGAGTTCTCCAGGTTTTGTCAAAAGTACACTTTTATTTATTCTTCCACTCAGGACCATTCAAATATTTCCCCTAGTGGAGGCAAATAGTCCTCCACTAGTCCTCCAGCAAGTTGAAGAGAAGGAAGTGGCCTCAGATGACCTGGTGGCAAGAAAAACTGTCCATCTGATGGTCACAGCGACAATTTCCATGTAACTCTGAAGCAGACTGAACCTGGTCAAAGGACAGAGCTAACACAATGTTTACAATCACCCCTTTTGTGAGATGACCTTCTTCCATAACCTCATTCAAGTCTATTACTGATGACTCACAAACTTTATCAGCTGTTAAATCAGCTTTCAAATTACACTCACACAAATAACACCTAATATTACCTGAAATAGCTTTAGGAATTAAAGAGCAATTTATTAAATTATTCTTGTTCAATATATTTCAGTTTACAAGCTGGGTAAGTAGACAGCTGAGCCCAAAAGTGTGTGTTTAATAGCTATTGTGAGCAAAACAAATTCCTAATTGCATCACGGACAACAATGTCTTGGCAAACTACAAAAAAACTATTTATCAATCATTGATCAAAGAAGGTGGGTAAGTCATTTCCGAGAATGACTTTCTCTTCTGCACCGTCTTTATCAATGGTGACAATGTAGGCCACGCCACCACTGGAGCCATCACGGTTCATTGCCAAAGAGAGAGCTACAAGGGAGAGACAGAACGAGAGAACGAGTGAGACAGGTGATGAGATAAAATGAAATGATTTAGTTTATATACAACATGAAATAATCTGAGTAGTCGGTAAAATAAGCAGCACATTTGGTTTCCCTTTCACCATCCAACACAATGTCTGACTTTTTGTAAAAAAGAAAAACTTACTGTTGACAATTAATTGCTGGCACTCCTCCTTGCTCATGTTCCTGCGATACTCAGCATCAACAAACCCATAAACATATGAGCTGCCGGAGCCACCAACTGCAAACGGTTGCCTTGTCAGGAGACCACTCAGGGTTGCAAATACCTGAAAGAGGGCAAAGGACAGAAGAACAAAGGGGAACAAGACAGATTACAATGACATTCACTGTTTGGAAACCTATAACATCAAGTCTGTTGGCGAGATAAGGTATTTTATTCAAAGCATCCATCAGCAACAAGACAACAACTTTCAGTTACTCTACTAATTAAAAGGTACAATGTGTATGAAGCCTAAAGGCTCGTGCAGACTACATGACTTTCAGCGTTGTCCGATGGCCATGCCGTTCACACTACACAACTTTTGCCCGAATGGCAAGTCGGGCAAAAAATCGTGTAGTGTGAACTAGGCTTAGGCCACGTTTACATGTAGCCGGGTATTTAGAGAAACGGATATTTCCCCCCCTCCGTTTTCAATGATAACATCGTGCACACAACATCGTTTTCAAAAAAGTTGTCGTTTACATCAACCCGCATAAATACGCCGCCGCAGTGCACTCCTTCGCCTCTGCTCCTCAATGTAGTACTGTAGTTGTACTTTCAAATGCAAACAGGCCAAAAGGGTTTGCACAAAAGTAAAAATGAGAACTACCTTAACAGCATCCATTATCAGTAACGTTAGCCAAACAAACTGTAAACTTAGGGCGCTCACATGACGTTAAGCATTTTCAGAGAAATATCTGCGTTTTCCCATCGTGTAAACGGGGCCTTAAGCTCCCTCTCACCCCGAACCAGGCTTGACACCTCCCCATGTCTCACTCGGAGGCTGTGTTTGGTCCCAGTCTGGCTGTGATCACTGGGAGGCTGGAGTCCAGTTCCATCGCCCGCCCATCTGGCCCCGGCTCTGGACTTAGTCAGCTTATAAGGCCGCTAAGTTAGCTGCACAGCTTACTGAGCGAACTAGTTAAAGGCAGTTAACAGCAGTTATTGTGCTGCCTCCTATTTTTTTTGGAGTGGGTGGATTTTTTAACCCAACAGGTGGAGAGTAGTCACAATTCTTACACATACTCGATGCGAAGAGTATAATACTTGCTTTAAAGTCCCCTCAGCAGAAGTTGCAGAAACATTCATTTTAACATTATGTTTCCCAGTGATCTTTCTTGTTTAAAGTATAATTTCTTCCCTCCAGACTGCAGTCAATTACGTGTTACTGACCTGTCCTCCATCTCTTCTGTCCCAGCCGGCCACGATGAGATGTGCTGACAGCTCCTCCTTGTACTTGTACGAGATGTTCTTAACCAGAGTGGCAGCTGAGCGAACCTGGGGTTCCTCACCTATTTCAATACTGACAAAAGTGGATATAAAAGAATTTAAAGTATGTTATTGAATACAGTATATAACCAGGAGGATTTTCTCTAAATTTAAGTCAATGTAAACTAATTAATTTCTGTCTGTCACAAGCCAAGATGGAAGGATAGTCAGATTCTAGTTAATGGATTACGGAGATGTGTTGCAGTCTGCCGTTAGAAAAGTGATCAGACAAGAACTGGTGCTACTACCACCACTCTAACATAGCATATAATGTGCATTAAAGAAAGAGAAACATGATTGTGTGCAGAGGGGGAGAAAAGGAAGGTGATTGACTGCACCTCTAATTTGTGATTTATGTATTATTTTTTATGTATATATTTTTTTATTTGTGTATTTTAAATATTTACCTGTGTATCTATTTTATATTATACTGTATATATTTGTATATTACACCTAATTGTTTTTCTCCCCATTATAATTCTAATCATATGCTTGTAAAGTTTCTCTTTAAAGAAAAGTTGTGTTATTGGTTGATGGGAGTTTTTTTTTGTAAATGTAAACACAAACGGTAACAGAATATTTGCCAGTAACCCATACAAAGAGAAATAAGACAAACACTCTGGTTGAGACCCTTTACCCTTTGGCTACCCTTTAGCCAAAACTAATATATCTATATTTAAACTGTACCTGAACAATACAAAACAATAAAGGTTTGTGTGCTGAAGCCCATCAGCCCAAACAGGTTTAGATGATTCGATTAAGAACGTAAAGCTGAAGTACCAGAGAAAGTCACGTTAGCTCACCGGCTAACGCCGAGCAGTTGCTAATATTATCCGGTGCAAAGTTATATCGCTTTCACATTACTTTACAAATAACGCAACCCATGTTACTATCCTGTGTACCACTGTTGATTTAGTTAATTTAAAAGATGTAATTGCAAAAAGCAAATTGTGGAGTGATTTGGATTTGTTTACTAACGTTAGCCGATAGTGATGCAGCCAGGATCAGCCAGGATCAGCCAGCTAACGCTACAACAGTAGCTTGGACCAGCCGCTGTCTGCTTTGTAACGGTCAGTTTAGGTTTATGGTCGTTTTACCAATACTCAGGTACACAGCTTCTCACCTCTCCGTCGCTCTAACTAACATGACTTACATAATATGCAATACTGCAACTTCATGGCGACAACAACCCAGAGGAAGAGCCATGCACTAACACTACAGTAAAGTTACTTACAGTGGTCTTATTATTATAAAATGTTACACAATCTCGTTATACTTTTCAGTCCAGCTCACTAGCCGTTTCATTATCATTCAATAATTTTAGCTGTGCTGACATTGCAGAGCCTCCAGTGACAGATAACGTTAAAAAAGATAGTTACTGAAAGCAGCAGGCGAGCTAACGATGTAGCACGTTGGCTAAATGCAGTGAATGTACTGTGATCATGTAACGAGCGTGGCAGGTGATACAACTATTACTGTAACGTTTCAGTAGAGGTTTCCATGAGTTTCCAGTATATTGTGTGAAGCTGTCTCCCTGTCTGTCTATAGCCGCTGTCACTCTGCCTTTTTTCCAGGAGGATTGTGCCGATATGAAAGCTGTATGAAAGGTATGGAGCCGGTTTTGATCTGCCTCTGACTGAGTGTTGAAGTAACAGAGCCTGAACATGTCTGAGTGAAAAGCCACAGCCTGCATGCTGGTGTTTCTGTGTTTATTGCAGGATTTCTGTATGAAAGTCGTGTTTCAGATTCTGCTTGCTCATGAGTTAAAGAGAGCACACATACGAGCACACGCCTGGTAGCAATCTTAAAACCGCACCGCTAGTGCCCGCTGGAAACTACATAATGCCCCTTTAATTTAAGTAGTAGTCTTTCAGCCTGAAAGTAGACAGTGCTGAGTTAAAATTATGTGCCTGGAAGTTTCAGGCATTTTCTGTATTGTGTTCAGATAACTGTCTGGCAGGATAAACGAGCTTCAGAAAAGGTCTTTACACCATTAAGGGACACTATTATCTGACCAGTTATATGAATCCTTGCTCATATTATGGATTGATTACTGTTCAAGTATGGATTGGTTATAAATCAGAGTATGACTACACATTATTTGATATTTAATAACAGGGTAAAAAGGCTGTCGACCTACTTTAAATGTGTATTTACCTGTGAACATCTAGCTGGTAGTTGACCATCTCAGCGATGGTCTGAGCGTCTGCTGCAGAGCCTGACAGAGCACAGTAGATCTTGTCATGGAGCGGAGACAACTTGTTCATCACTCTGTTCACCACTGATTCCCTGGAAGGAGGGATGAAGAGAGTGAGTGTGTGCGTGAGTGTGGGGGGTGGAGAGGTTTAGGGGGAAGAAGATGACATAAAGATAGTAAGGACTTTGCAATTATGCAGCCAGAACTGAACAAACACGCGCGCGCACACATATGCACGCACCAACCTACCCTGCAGACACCCGGGAATCAGACCCCAGCACGACCCCTCCATCATATTCGATGCCAATGATGGTTGTCTACAAACAGATTAAGAAGCAATAAACATTTTAATTCATTTCACGCACTTGTAGTTCCGCATGTGGCCCAGCAGTAGGGCCTTAATACGCTGTATTGTGTTGTTATGTGTTGGCGCACATAAACAGGCCACCAAATATCTAAAAGGCATCAAAAAGCTCATACTTACTCCGGTTTTCACCTCCTCAGATAGCCACTCTGGTTCTGGCCCCGTTTCTCCCAACATGCTGATGCACTGAGACTATACGGTAACGACAACTACGACCACCGTGTCTGTCTGCCCTGAAAGTAAATGTGAAATCAGACGTGAAACGATACCGTCGAGCAGCCCCAGATGTATAGCCTATTCTTTGCTTCTTGTTGGAAACCTTCTTTATCGCTATAAAACAGTTTTAGACGGGTTTACAAAATCAGACATCAGGCGGACTCCATGTTTTCCTAGGTTAAATCGAAAGCGAAAGTTAGTGTCCCTCCTCTAATGAGCTGTGAACTGCGTGTATTTCACTTTAACACTCGAGCTTCACTGCAATGGACCCACATTTTATTAAAGTTGCTAGGCTACTTGGTGTGTGCATTACACTTTGAGATGGGTTATCATTAAATAGCTTGGGCCACAAAGGCATTCATTGCCACGAAAAACTTAATACGGTACTGTAGAATAGGCACTACAGGTTAATCAGAAAAAATCTTAAAATTATATTTGGGACAACATCAACAACAAGAACTTTGATCTACAGCTCAGATTCACATCACCCATCCTTTAGGATATTTTTAAGCACCTAAGTTCAATAAAGAAAGATAAGTTTGGGGAAATGTTGTTGTAGTTTTTTTTATTTCCTCACATTAAAACAACACAAAACATGTGATTTGGACAACAAAGACAGAAAGATACTATAGTTTTGCTTGTATAAGCAGACCTGCATCATGTTTTTCATTATCAAGCAATTAATACATTTTCAGGTGTCTGACATGATCTTCAGGTGAGTGTGTATATAATGTGTTACATCCCAGTCCTACAGAGAGAAAATTCCTGATACACTTTGCAATGCAAACTCTAATTTTACGGCAAACGGCAAAAATCCTAATTTTATTGGCTGTTTAAAAGTCGTCACTCATCATGGAACTTGGGCAGCTTGTCACCAGGTACCACAACATGCTCCACCCCCGTTTCCGTGATCACCACCAGGTGAGCCACGCCCCCGCTGACGTTGTCTCTGCCCATGGCCAGAGCAAGAGCTGCCAGCACAGAGGAAGAAGGAAACAGACAGGGAAAAAAGCAAGAGACATTAAGGTCAAGTTAGACAAGTGCAGACATGCAGTGTATAATGTTGCAAAATGACCTTAAAAAATATTTTTCATTTATTTCTTAATCTTCTTCTCATAAAAGAGGGACATGCAACACTGCAGATCCTTGGGCAGAAACATCTTCCTCTGAAATATTAATCTAACCTCTTATTGCAGGTTAATTTTCTATAGGTCAAATTACACTGAGCAAACTCCCTATGCTGCTGAAGACCATGAGATATCATTGAAAGATCTGAAAAACCTTCAGTAGAGATTTCTATGGCAAACCTTCATTATATAATTGAACTGAAAACAAACGCAACAAGGATTTGCTGAACATGAATGCTCATCTTTTGTTACACCTTTGATTCATTCATTTTGTGAAATAAAACCCCAACTTCCACCAAAAACATTTTAAAATCCCTGAACACCCTTATGAAACAAGTACAGACTTAATTAGGTTTGGTTACATGAGTAAAATAATATAAAGGTACCATTAGTGGCAAACTGTAGACATTCCTCTCTGCTCATGTCGGGTTTGTATTTGGCGTCAACATAGCCGTGGATGTAAGTGCTGCCTGAGCCACCGATGGTAACCGGCTGTCTGACTAACATCCCGCCTAGAGCCACAACATACACCTGGAGAAGGACGGAGAAGGTCAGTAAAATATCAAGGTGGACTTACAACATACCATCATCATCACTTATTCTATGATGTTTGACTGGCTTCACAATCACCGCCTACCTGTGGTCCGTTCTTCCTGTCCCAGCCTGCTGTGATGAAGCCGGCCTGTAGCTCATCCTTGTTTTTGTAACACAGTTCTTTGAGCACAGATGCTGCTGATATCACCAGAGGAGGGGTTTCCATCTGGACACTGTGGATTATGGAGGATCAAGTAAGATCAGAGAGAGTCAAAATTTTAAGATGAAGACATAATATAGTATGTGTTGTCTTGGATTCTCAATCAATCGTATGTGTGTTTATTGTTGCTGTGGGAGACAGCTGTAGCACAAAAATCTTATATGTTAGTTTGCATTGTGTATCAGTGTCTTTGCCCAGGAGTCATAAAAAGAAATAAAAGCCAGTCTGGACATTTGATTGATATAATTTCAGTGTGAAATGTGATGAACATGTTCATCTGTGTGCATATTTAAGTAATATGTGCCAGTGTATTTGTGTGTGTGTCTCACCTGTGGAAGGACAGGTGGAACTTTGCAGCCTTGGTGACGGCCTGAGCATCAGCGAGTGAGCCAGCCATGCAGCAGAAGATTCGTTCATGAACCTGAATCACTTTGTTGATGGTCTTAGATGATACATATTCCCTGAAAAGAGAAAGAAAGAGAGGTTAAACAAAACCTCAAAACAATGAGAACTCCAAGAAAGAACACATACACATTTGCAGCGGGGAGAAGAGGGGTTGTTTAATCTCTAAGCAGATATTATCGTTAAGACAATATGTTCATCATAATATAGGAATAAGGTCCCACACATGCATCTAAAACAATCCTGTAGTGACTATTCAGCAACAATCCAGTCCTCTCATTCAGGCTGAAATTTCTGGGATGAGTATCCAAGTTTGAATAGTAGCTTAATCAGTAGTGGAAGCAGTATTTAGCCCCTAGTAGCAATACCACACCTTAAAAAGACGTCATAAAAGTTCTGCATTAAATGTTACGTAAGTATGTAAGTAACATAAAGAGTAATTATTGCAGTAAAACAGCCTCAGACTGTTGTAACATGATAGATCTTTGGATTATTATTACTGACGCATCAGTGTGTAAAAAGGATTTTAATGATGTAGTTCAAGCTGGAGCTAATTTCAACTACTTTATACTGTTGGACTGAACTTATAACAATTCATTATATACTGTGTATTTAAAATCTTTATTTGTAAAGTAACTAGCTATCAAATAAATGAAATTAACAGATGGTTTAGTTTGTTATACAGCATCTTTGGTAAAAAAAAAAAGTACAATATTGCCTTCTGTATTGTGGAGTATAAGTATAAAGTAGCATGAAATAGAAATACTCAAGTAAAGTAAATTTAGCAAATTTGTCATTGAGTAAATAGTTGTACCATACAGGGGATCACTGAGCTTATCCGAACAATAGATAAAAAGTTCACTGAATATGTTTTTTAGTTTGTATGAAATGTAGTTTTTACTGGACAGGTGTTACATGCAGGTGCTTCCTGGAGGAGCTGTGGCTTATTACCATGTTATTAGTCAAAGCCCAAATGATGCTCATGATGTGAGAAATACTTAAATTCAAACTTTTTGAAATTTGTAAAATTGCAGGTTGTATTTTGTAAAATTAAATGAGAAAATGTTGGCTTAATGTGCTTATAAAATACTTATTCTGCTTTAAAATATCTGTATATCACGTCTTTCAGAGGTTTTGTACTACACATCATTCTGCGTATGTGCAGAATATTGTTCTTTTATAATTTGAATTTGTGGATATTAACACTTGTGAGGTAGGATTCACAATATAAGCAACTTCAGTGTCACAACTTCCTCACCCTCCCATGGAAGCCCGGGAATCTGACCCAATCACGACCCCTCCATGAAAAGTGGCAGCCAGGATGGTGGTCTGAGGGAGGAGAGAGAAGCGGAGTGGGATGTTGAAAAGTTTAGATTCTCCAGCATTGAAAAGGAGTTAGGTAACAAAATATAACACAGGGTTATATTATTTCTTATTATATATCACAGGCATATTGTCATGTTCATTCATCCAGACTGAACTATGAATTCTGGGATTTAGAGTTCTATGATGAGGGAATGGTTTGAAGGGAACACCTGAAACTTAAAGTGTAGTCGTGTCCTTGTAGAAATGTAAAGAATAATCTCTGTAAGAGCTAACAAGTAAACAATTCACTGGTATTAAAACACGTGGATCCAGTCCAGTCCAGTCCAGTCGATAAGTTCACTTTGTGTTTGATAATCAGGTACCATCACCTGTTCATCCGCGAAATCGTTTATCGATCATTTAACGCGTAATAGGCTTTGATGCTGCTTCGGCCTGGAGATACTAGTGGACCGGTCCGGATTTACTCACCCCTGTGCTGACTCCTTTGACTCGAGAATCCGTGCAGCGTTTCTCCATTTTTACTACAAAATCGAAAGGAAGAAGAAGAGGTGACGCTCAGAACAGCGACCTCAGGCGCACCGAGACAGAAGCCGGAGTCAGATCCAGTATGGCGCTATCAAATGTCCTCGAAACTCCTGCAGCTGGGTTTAATTTCGAAAACGCAGCGAGGTATGAGCTTATTTTTATGTCTTCTGAGCAGCAGACTGTATCGATAATGACAGAAAATAAAATGAAACTGTCGGTTACATTGAGCTTTCACGAGGATCAAAAGTGAAAGTAACTTTTTTCCTGCTTGTTTGTCAGTTTAATCAGGGAAACAATATAGGGATGACGTGTTCACGGTTATTACTATATAGTATACATTATGTTCATTATTTGACCCCCCTCCTCCTTCACCATCCCTCCCTCTTTCTAGGAATGCTGCGTTAGAGGGTCTTTTTAAAGGAGGACAGGCACCCAAACCTCTGAAAACAGGCACCACGATAGCTGGAGTTGTGTTCAAGGCGAGTATAAAGCTGTTTTAATATTAACGGACCAAAATTTGTAACTTTCATTGTTTCCATGTTCAGTCCAGGACTATAAATTTGATTCTTTTGGTGTTTTTTCAAAGCATTCCAGATTGATTTTTAACCTTCTTCTTATCCCACTTTATCTGTGTTGGTGCAGGATGGGGTGGTGCTGGGAGCAGACACAAGAGCTACGTCCAGTGAAGTGGTGGCCGACAAGATGTGCGCCAAGATCCATTACATTTCTCCAAATATATAGTAAGTCTCAAACATGAACAGGAGAACTGAGCTTAGAAAACTACCTTCAGATAATCTCACTATCATCATTCTGTGACATTCAGTGCAATACAGTTGTCTTACAGTGTTGTAATTTGCATTTTCATAAACATTCAACCATAAACTCCTTAACTTCTATTTACGTGACATCCCAGAATGCCCTATAGTCACCTTAAGTATTAAGGTTAAGGTAAAGGAAAGGAATCAGTCCTGTCCTATGGTGTGTTTTTGTTCAAGCCAGAAAAAAATCTACTCGAGAGACTTAACACCCCACTCATGACAGATTTTCCAACATGCATGTCGTGGTTGCATTGCATTCTGAGCTATTGGAGCTGTGGGAAAAGAGTCACTCTTTTCACTGGAGTCACTGGATGATGAATTTCTGTTATTTTTAAAGCAAAATAGTGGCCCAAGAAAGAAACCATTGCTTTCTTCTCTGACTTTATAATTCCCCATTTATTTTTCTTCTTTCCTTCATCTTTTCTTTTAAAATAGCTCTAATTCCTCTCTCTCTCTCTTATTAGTTGTTGTGGAGCCGGTACTGCAGCAGATACAGAGAAGACCACAGAGCTTCTCTCCTCCAACCTCACCATCTTCTCTCTGAACAGCGGGAGGAACCCTCGTGTTGTCATGGCTGTCAACATACTACAGGACATGCTGTACAGGTTTGTGTTGCACACTCACATGTACCCGTGTTTAGAGGATTATGAATGAGTTAAACATTAGTTCATTAAAAACTGTGATGTTAATTAGGCTTCTCATACTTTGATTTCTGTGTCCGTCAGGTATCACGGCCAAATTGGTGCCAATCTTATACTGGGAGGAGTAGACTGCACTGGAAACCACCTGTACACGGTTGGGCCATATGGGAGTGTAAATAAGGTGCCTTACCTTGCGATGGGTATGTGATGCTATTGTAAGCTTTGGCAGCACTGTTACTGTCACATATTTTCTTGGGTTCTTTGCTGGTGGAGTTTTAATTTGTCTGTTCAGTCATGCTGGCTGTCATTGCTCATGCTCACCACCTATGTCTCATTCTATATGTTTTAAATAAATTATTTTGTGGATAAAAAGAGTTTTCAGTTATATATAGACTGATAACCTATCAATGCCAGATCATATCAGAGCATGGTTTAATTTATATGAAAGTGTCAGAGATTATGCTTTTGACTATAATTTACCAATATAAACTGCATTATACATTTTGCTCTGACTACATCTAGTCTGTTTCGTCTGACTTTACTCTGTGTCCATGCAGGATCTGGTGATCTGGCTGCTCTTGGCATCCTAGAGGACGGATTTAAACCCGACCTGGAGGTACACCACCCGGACAGCTGTTCTTACATATTGTGATAGTGATTGTTAATTCATTTATTTAGATATGAACACTAGGTAATTTAACTTACCTTTGGGCATCTTAATTTAACAAATGCAGTTTACTGGCACTACAGGTCAAAACAGCCTCTCAGTGATGCAAACAGTTGAGAATATCATTAATCTTCTGATGTGTGTCTAGGCATTTGCAAATTGCTGCAGATGGATAATTTAAGACCAATGAGCACCTCTGTCTTCTTGTCTTTGTTTGCTCGGTTATGAACTCTCTCAGCTGGACAATGCGAAGGAGCTGGTGCGCGCTGCCATCCACTCAGGAATCATGAGTGACCTCGGCTCAGGCAACAACATCGACATCTGTGTCATCACCAGACAAGGAGTGGACTACATTAGACCCTACCAGGAGTCAGAGTACCAAGACAACAGGTAGGCCGGTATTAGTAAAACATTATTAAATACCTGCTGTCTGGACAGATTTTAGTAAGTGGTACCATGTAAAAAACAACAACAAAAAAATGATTGGTCAAACTTCCCTTAAGTCAGAGTCAAAGATTAACCCTACATTAAAATCTATCTATCTATCTATCTATCTATCTATCTATCTATCTATCTATCTATCTATCTATCTATCTATCTATCT
>JAPMOB010217350.1:0-10179 GCA_029875015.1 Lepomis gibbosus | reverse complement strand
AAACAAACACAACCAATCATGTTGGGACACAGAGAACAGCAGCGATACAAATCACCTCTGTGTGAAACATAAAGGTGGTGTACATTACAGAGCAACAGGGTATAGGTACAAAAAATAAATTACAAACACATTGCAGATTTGTTATTAGTGTGATCCTGGGCAGGTATTTATTCAGGTAAGGATTTTGCTGAGCATGCATGCACTTTGTCAGCACTGCTTCACATTCATAGAGTTAGACACTCTCGCCTCAGAGCTGCAGAATTTTGTGCTGCGCCAAGTTAGACAGTTGTTGGGGGTGTGGAGAGCTGTATTCATCCACTCTGCTCAACCAGATTCTGTTGTCAGATGCAAGGAGGAAAAATATAAACAATGACAATTAAATATCACTTTTTAAAGCTTTTTTTAAGGTTGTACTGATTTTAGAGCACGAATAATCACCCATGTAACAAATAATATAATAAGCAATAATATAGGTTCACTGATGGAAAATCAGAAGATTTACACAATCACCCCACTTATTTTACCCAAGTAATCATCAATGAAGCATCTTGCTGTAACTACAAACATGGCTCCAAACGCCTGTTATTTTTATAACTGCACTAATCAACATTTTGATACTAACCGTGTAAACAGAAGGAGTGATGGACCACAGATAAGTATCACCCGACCGCAGTTTCCCTCCGTGCTTTGGAGGGTTTTAGTATTTTTCAGCTCACAGTTTTGGTTTTATAGCCTGCAACTTTAACGGGTTTGTTCAGTCACTCTCATCAGCCTTGTTTCGAATTGCAGCAGGCAGCTGTTTTAACGAAAGCTGTTTTAAATTTTTTTTAAATGAAAAAGCTATAACCTCTGTGCTCTACCCGTCCATGACCAAACAGCAGGCACACACAGTTTGCAACTAGCTTTTGAACATAGCACGGCTCCCTAACACATCACTGACACATCGCCGATGCCAGCCAGATATCTAGCATGGCAAATATCTGGAGGGGTCCGCCAACATCAACATCCAGCCAATGGGAGCAGGCAGCTACTTTTTCACTACAAAACACTTTTACTCCCCTCCAGCTCTCTCTGTAGCTCAGACAATCCCTGCTACCTGCGTATGCTAATCCATCCTTTCACCCATATCTTTGTCTTTATTTATAATTGCTATCTTTATAAGAACAAACAACAGCTCGTGTAGTGTGTGACCCCCGTCACCGATCAGTCATGTAGTGTGAACGCCACAATGACTTCAAGACTGAAGTTTAACTGTAGTCTGAACAGCATGGCGATTCACAATGCTGTAGTCTGCACAAGCCTTAGAGTGATACATATTTTTATCTCAGGAGTTTGTGGAGACCAAAAAAGAGCTAAAAGGAGAGTCAATATTTGTCTTGTGACCAGACACCCTACTCCAAATAAATGCTGACATTGCTTCATGTCTACTGGATGGATAAATACACAGCTTTTTGCTAACATGTTTGTAGTAACTTCAGAATGTGAAAGTATGTCAATGTTGTTCTTCTACCCAAAAATTGCACCCTAGCATATTGCCGGCTGTAACAGTGGATGTGGCATACAACTATCATGGGTAGGACAAGCGGAACAAATGTTTGTAGTGATATTACAAGAAAACCTGCCATGGTTTGTGGATTTAGATCTCAAAATTGCCTTTGGAGATGCAGTCTGCTGCTTGATGACACATTCTCTGAATAAGGCTTGAGTTGGGAAACGTGAAATAATCATGGACTAACTTACAGAGTGATGTGTCACAGGTGGGCTTGGCAAAGAGTTGTT
Source organism: Lepomis gibbosus (assembly GCA_029875015.1). Classification (NCBI taxonomy): domain Eukaryota; kingdom Metazoa; phylum Chordata; class Actinopteri; order Centrarchiformes; family Centrarchidae; genus Lepomis; species Lepomis gibbosus. The sequence continues at coordinate 8,400 of JAPMOB010217350.1, read as the reverse complement.
CATATTCACAAAATATCCCAAACCATCTCCACTGTTGGATCAGTGCTGAGGGTCAGCATTGCTAGAGCTGGTAGGGATTGTCTCCGGCTCAAGAGCACTTCAGCAGGGTGAATGTTGACATAAAACACAGTCTAGATAACGATTTGTTTGTCATAAAGAGATGTGAGATCCTGCGCATAATGAGGCACTGGATTGAATCCTTTACGTGTATTGACATCAGTGAAGTGTTCTTTTTGGGACAACAAACAAGCGAACCGTGCAGAATGTTATCACGGCACATCTACTTGGCCGACTTTAATCCCCACCACTCTGCTTTCCTTCAGTTGCCGACACTTAAGAGGTTGAAGAGGTTCAAGAGACAGGCTCTTATTCCCCCTGTCATTATTCTGAAGACAAAGGAGCGCACACTTCCACCTGGAGAGGAAGACAATCTTATTGACATGGGGCTTTACATGCAGTCTCTGGAGGGCTGGGCTTGTGTAGCCACTGCTGAGGAGCATGCAACAAGAGCGCTGTGTGTGTGTGTGTGTGTGTGTGTGTGTGTGTGTGTGTGTGTGTGTGTGTGTGTGTGTGTGATCGGCAGCCATTCTGCCTGTGGTCAAGGCACCAAGCCCCCAGTAATCTCTGTCTCTCTCAAATCTCAGTGCCCTTCCTTCATTCTCATCTCAGTGATCTCCACAGTCCAGCACTGATCTCTGACATATGCCTCATACTGACGACTTAACACCCTCCATCTCCCTCAGCCTGCCTCGACCGCAGGCACGGCCAGGCACCCGCTCGTTGCTGTCAATCAAGCTTCCCCTCGTAGACACACATTGCTTCAAAGAATATGCATTTAGCCGAACAATGCGATGAATGCAACGCGCATGCATGCACTTTTGATCCTTTGCTTTAAAAAAAACGCACTTGCAAGCTGATGCACATGCACACATACATTCATTTCTTACAGGTTCTATGGGCAAGTAAAGAGATCAAAACTTCAACTCCCCTCCCCTCTTATCAGTATTTCAAATTTAAATAATCTCTACTGAAAGATGAAAGTATACCTTACATCAGCACTGCAGAGAAAATAATCAGGATGTTAGGTATGACACAAAACAAACCACGTACTTATTATTTTTTCATCTGCTGTAGTATTTCCTGTCAAGAGTCGTGAGAAGGCGATTTAAATGTTATTTAAGATTGCGCTGGCACAGTGGAATTACATCATTCAAAGGTCATGAGAACATCTGGTGTTAGCAGGTCGCAGCCCAAACATCAACTTCAGTACTTGGGGCCAACTTGATGAGATATGGTCAACATTCAGGAAGCAGTGTAGCACATCAGTGGGGTCTGGAATAAATCTGTGTTTCTGGCAGCTTACAACAGGAGGTGACCCTGCTGCTCAGTGGTACAGCTGGGCCAGAGTCGAGGACGTCAAATTAACGGCTAACTCGGAGCAACATGCTGAGAAAATGTGACCCTGCTCTAGAATGATGACGAAGGCAGACCGCTGGAATTTCCCAAGAATGTGAGGTTACACAAAAATACCCATAATCCAATACTGGTGTGGGACAAATGCCATTATCTGTGGCCGAGTCCCAGCTAAAGGTCGCCAAACGAACAAACCCTCACACAGATAAGCCATTGTTTGTTCGTTGACATTGTGCTGAACTAAACTGGCCTCCCAGTATCACAGAACAAGCCGGGCTCTGTCTTCTGTTCTCCATCATGAGCACCTTGAGAAACTCCAGCCTGCAATAGGGTCAAACAAACTAGTGGCAGATTCAGAGGTGATGTTCCCCTTCAAGTCCAGGTCACATTCACTCTCATCACCACATCCCACACTAAGGGTGATGACTAGCCAATTGAGGAATGTAGCAGGCAGTGTGACACACCGGGAGGCAGACCAGGTATCCTTTTACCCCCCTCAAGCTGCTGACAGACACATTGGAGCAACATTGCGCTTCTATTAAATGACATTTAAAAGTTTAATCAGCTCCAATGGCCGACTGTTAGCGAACAAGGGGGTCATTGTTTAAGTGGGTAATGGTGCTGGCACTGTCGCCGCGTGTGTGGAAGCGGACCAAGAGCGCTGGAGGCCAATCAGGTGAACCGGAGTGATTGATAGAAGAGAACACACCACCGGCTGTCGTTTACAGCAGTTTTATTAGGCTTGACAATGTGTGACAAGTGTTAAAACCATCAAGCTGCGGTTTTATAGAGGGTTATGTGTCAGACAATTTTTTGGCTGGGCCCTGTGGCTTCCACAAATTGTCATATTTATATTTCAGTCTTTGTATGGATTACACAAATTACACACAATAGGTTAATTTGTGAGCTTTAGAAGCGCTGGTACACAGATTTTGTTACGTTTAGACAGAGCCAGACCAGCTGTTTTTCCTTTTCCGGTCTTTCTGCTAAAGTCTAAGCTAACTTTGCTGCTAGCTCTGGATTCATATTTAGAAACATACAGTGTTAAGAAATAAAGGAAATAAGTGATTTCCCCAAATGTCAAAGTATCCATTGTACCAATCACAATCACGTATTTTATGATGATCCATTTGTATTATAGCCTATATTGATTAAGGCTGATGAAATGTCGTAGCCATTGGGTATAAACAGCAGCTATAAAGTACGTCTATGAAATAACTGCAAAAAACATTTGAGGATTTTACCGTAAAATCTTTGGAACGTGCTCAAGTCACGTGAGACTCTTTCTGAATACGTTCTTTTGTCAACACATCTGTGTGCACTGAACTCTGCTGGAACACAATTTGCCCCTTGGGAATGAACTATGTATACATCTACTATACCAGTCATTGTATTTATAAATGAGATTATGAAACCACATCTGATCCTCATAACCTCCATCACACCCCTCACCCATCCGTGACTCCCTGGCCTTGTTTGGACATGACAGTGATGGTTTATGGTTCCCTTCTTGGCGCCCTGCACCTGCACAACCCAGCCCATGCCCTCCATATGCCCCTGCAGGGTTGGCTTCAACACACACACATACACACACACACACACACACACACACACCACTGTGACCTGAATACCAGCCCCCCCTCCCCCTCCACACACACACTTCACTCAACGTAGTACTCACCTTTGATTGTCAGTTATTTGGTTGTTGATCAATATATATATGGCTGCACCTTATTCATGATGCTGTGCATGGCGGTTGTGTTTGCGCATGAAGCAACCATCAATGGACAGTAAGTGTGCGTGAACACTTGATAACCGTCGCTATATCACCCACACTGTCATGTGATTCTCAGGTGTAGATGTGAGAGCGTAACCAGAGCGACATGCCTGGGTGCTCTGACATCACTATGATGCAGATGCACACACACCCAAGAAGATCTTATGCATTCTCATTGATCCCAGGTGTTTAAATGGTATATATACATAGACGTGTGTGGTGACACTCGGTCCAGCTTCATTTGCCCGTTGTCATTCTGAAAGGCTTTGCAGCAGGCCACTTCCTCCATTAATCTGTCTCCTTTTACCAGAGCTGCCAAGACCACGGCATGTGTGCGTGTGAGTATTTAAGCACGTGTGCTGTACCACACAGTGTGTTCATGTGTCTCTCATTGTCAATGTATGTGTGCATTTGTGCATGTGTGAGCACACCATGTAATATTTCACTCCTTACCCACAGGGATTAGACCATTCATCTCCCGAAGCCTCTGTGTAGGTGTCACACATAGTGCTAATGAGGAGAGGATGGAACAAGGGGGAGCCGGTGAGCGGGGAGGGAAAAAGTAAAAATAGATTTTTTTTTCGGACAGCAGAAAAGAGGCGACAGTGATCGATAGCAAAAATCGAAGTATTGATGAATGAGGGATTTTCATATCTTGAGTGATGGGAGTGTGGGTGATTGTGGAGTTTTGAAAAAAAAGACAGAAGGCAGGGCATTAGTGCTTGTGGTCCTGCAGGGAGGGCGAGGGTTAAGAAAAGGGGGTTTTGCTGAGAGCTAAGGCAGGGACTCTTCCCATAACGCAAATCAATTTACACCAGCCTGAGATATTGATTATAGCTGGCTCACACCTCACATGGTAACAGCAGACATCAAACAGACACTGTCAAGCCTGTAAAACCACACAACAGGGGCATTATCTGCCTCTTGCTGTGCGTGTGTGTTGTTCAGCAGACCAGATATCTCTACGCTTCCCCATTTACTCAAACAAGGGGATGGCTGCTAGGCAACCAAGCCACATCACATCACATCAGGCGAGCCGGGAGAGAGAGCGAGAGACATAGAGAGACAGAGTAGAGAGAGAGAGATAGGAGGAGGAGGAGGGAGTTTGGAGGCAGAAAACTGTGTTTGCAGTATTACATAAGCCGGCAGCCCAGTCCCACTGCTCACATTAATGTGGTTAGGCACTCGGAAGTGATGTCTATTAGTCACAAGTGACAAGGCAGGTGAAGGCGCGACATCTAGCAGTGATTTTTAAACGTCATTGTTGTTTATAACAGAGAGCATTACGAACAGATGAGTCGCAAACACAAAACAAAACAACGCACACGTTATGAGCGGATGAGTCGCCTACTATACAAACAGAACAGGGACCGATCATACCCCAGAGGGACACTTTAAAACAAACACACATTTGTGAAGATACATAATGTAAAGACATGCATGCATATGGACACACACACACACATACATAATGAAGACATATGGAATGATATGTGAATGCCTCAACATGATCAGCAAAAATACATCAAATGTTAAAACAATGATGTAGAAACAAAGAAGAAGAAGTGGAGCTGCTGCTGTGACTGACAGGCCTGCACATTATCAATGTATCTGCATTTCCACATATAACACAAAAACATTCTATCTCAGGATGTAACCAGCACATCTTTGTGATTTACGAACCGTTAAAGTGATACCCAGTGATTATTAGAAATATTATTCATCATTTGTCATCAGTTGCAAAAGAGCTGTTACTTCTGTACTTACTCCACAGTACATGTACATTGTTACTGTACTTACATTATAACATTATTTTTCTCTCTATACCACTCTCTTATATGCAAAACTTTGAATTCCTCTATTTATATATATTTATATACTTTTTTTGCACGGACAGCCTTGATATCCAATATTTATGTAGCTGTTTTCGTGTCATTTTTTATCTAATACCTCATTAAGAATGGATGCCAGGATTGTTCATATATAGTATTTTGGGAACATTTACACTGATAATTGAAAGGGATGCACTGAAAGTCAATGAGATCATTGACAACATCCGTTGTTAATACAAAAATATATAAGAGGAATATTTAGAATTCTGGGAAGTACACTTCATTTTCTTGCTGGAGGGTGGATGAGAAGATTGACACCACATTCATATCTGTTCATTAAATATGAAGCTACATTCAGGAGTTGGTTAGCTTAGCTTAGCATACAGAGTGGAAACCAGAGTGGTATGAGTAGTATCAATTTTCTCATGAAGCTATGGCATGATACCATTTCCCAAAACTATTAGGGTGAGGGACATTTTTCCCCCCAGCACTGCTTTTCATTGGTATATGCACGAGTGTATAATAATTCAGCAACAGGCCAATTGACCCTAACCAAGACATCCACCCCAGTCCAGGCCCCTCAAAGCTCCCTCGGGATGATGGTGAAAGGCCGGATGGGGCAGGAAGCCTCCAGCTCTAGGGCTGTCAAGAAGCAGTCGGGAGCCTGGCTGGAGCCCCGAGACTGCAGGGCCTCGCCTAAGCCACTCCACGCCTCGTGTGAGGTGCTGTGGATCTGAACCGCATCACGCAGGACCTTCTCCCCGAGGTGGACACGCCCAGTTTTCACCAGCAGACGGCCCTGTATGGACAGATGGATAAAGGGTTAAAAGAGAAGGGAAAATATATATATATATGTTTACGTATATATAGATCAAGTATTCATAGAACAAAATCTGACAAAATCTGACTTCTCCTGCTCATAGCCAAACCAGGCCTGGCGACATCTAAGTATGATCATGATAAAAATACATATATAATCATGGTTAAAATAGGTAGATAGGTAGTTTTTGAAATGTTGACATTTTTGGAATAATTTACATGAACAAAGTATTATTTAACATTTTAGAGAATCTACTTGCTGAATTTGTTGTGTTAAAAATGAATTAACCCAACTTCTATGGTAAGTTACAGACTCAATGAATGGTGAATAATACATATAATTTCAGTAACTCTTCCCTAATATTTTGTTGCTTCCTAGATATCTACCATTAAAACATTTGTCATGGCACGATAAGATCAAATAAGCAGATGGTGGATTTTTACAAAAAAATACAAATCTTGGATTATAAAGCCTGCTGTGCTGTGGACTAGTTTAGTATGACAAAAAAAACAAAAAACAAAACAAAACAAAGCTGCAACAAAAACCAACTGTACAACACTTTACTAGAGTCCTGTTCAACTGGGATTGTACAATTGAAGAGAGAAAATCCACAGATCATGAGATTAGATGCAGACCTCTGCTGAAATATACACACACAGTAATGAGAAAGTTGTTGCTGTGTTTAATCTGCTTGGGTCAGAGGAAGGACTGCTGGTCAAAGGGACCATTATGTGCAATCAAGTTATGTACACTTTACATTTCTGCTGATGGTTTGCCAAAGCACATCCTTGCTTTTTAGATTGGTACAATTTGTTCCTATCTCCAGGCAAAGGGAAAGGTCTGTGTTTATCGTGGTCTCAGTTAAAGGTTGCATAAGCTATTCTAATTAATCACATGTCTTTTTGTCAATTCTCCCCATGATCCGCTAGCTGTACATTCTTCATGGATGCCCGCACCCCGCCACATAACATGGCCGATCCACCATGATCTGTGCGTCACGTAACGTTAAATGACTCGCCCACAGACGCTCAGCTTACTTTCTAGTTACCAAGACATGCTGTTTGTTGTGATGTTAGCTAAAGTAGCTGGAGAGTTGTGAGTGTCGCTGTCTGGAGCTGGTGTACTGGCTCTGGGACCGTCTCGTCCTCTCTGCATGTTTGTTTAACAGCAGCAAATGTAGCCACAGCTTAGCTTGTGTTAGTTACATAACTTGTTGTGTCGTTGTTTGCTTTATATCATGGTATTTGTCATGTTGTTGGAATTCCCCAGAATTGCTTTGTCCAACCTTTAATGTAAAGTAAACACAGAAAATTGATTTTCTTACAAACTGAAATTAATTAAACTCTATTGAAAGGCAGGAAAATCTACTAAATTATATAAATGATTGCTTCTAATACAATTACACAGTTTGTGCTAAATTGCCCAAAACATTCAAAGGCTAAAGGATGTTCCTTTACAGAACATGATGTTCCGAAGTCTTCATTTACAGTGGCGTGTTGGGCGACTACTGCCTAGGGCTCTGCCAGGAAGAGTGGTGGGTATGCATGCAATCTCCACACTCACTGATTTTATTCTGTATGAACGTATATATGTGTGTGGCATAAAAAGCTATGAGGAACAAGTATGTAACTGGTAGTTCATGTAAACTATATGTGTATATAAACCGCTTGTTAAAGCCAATGTGTAAGCTGTGTGTGTGTGTAAAAAATAATATACGTGAGAAAGAGATGGAAATTATGGATGATATCTGTTGTCAACGTGTTAAAGGTCAAGCAGAACTTTGTGTGAGTGCATAAGTGTGTTCTGTGTCTTTGGAGCTCAGCTCGGTTGGCACGCTGTGTGTCTAAGAGCCCAGCAGAAGAGGCCGTCACGCAACTGACCAACAGCATGGAGTCAAAGCGCTCTCACACACAAACATGAACAGCACACACATAGACAAACCACAGTGTCACATGCCCACTCAAGGTGATAACAGACAGCCACTGTAGCACAATATCATCCCCCCCCTTTATTTTGACTATCTGTCACACACACACACACACACACGCACACAGAGCTAGCCTGAGGTCAGACAGACGAGTCTTGTTATGCAGTCTCTGCTCACAAGCTCCAGATTAATTGGGCTGAAATTCACATAGCTGTCTAGGGGCTCTGATGCAACTTTCAATAAAAGCACATGCATACACACTTTCTCTCTTCCTCCCTTCCTCCGTTCGCCTTTTCCTCATTGCTGCCGTGAGGAAAACAGAGGAAGATTGAAACCCTTGGGTTCGGAGAAAACCTGTCACAGGATGTACACACAAGGTTATAAGCTTGTGTGTGTGTGTGTCTATATGAGTGTGTGTTGGTGTCATAGACTGTATGCTCGAGGTGTATGATGTATTCCGTGCCAATGGTTTGGCCACTAGCTTTCACATCTCACTGTCTGTGCTCTTGTCTCTGATATTGTTAACATTTCTAGTATAAACACAGTCGGCTGGGCTAACACACACACACACACACACACACACACACACACACACACACACACACACACACACACACACACACACACACAC